>CAJNIZ010047592.1:18249-35672 GCA_905231905.1 Symbiodinium pilosum | reverse complement strand
AGGGGGGGGCAGTACCCAATCCATACATACCACAAGCCCTACACCCCAAACCCCATGTTTCATCGCCACTCTCACTTAAGCACCATTAAGACTAGTGCTGCTCAAGCGTGCAGGCAAGGCAACATCAAGTGAAGCAATGAAGACGTGCAGCTTGAAGCAATCTGCAATCAGTCAAGATCACCAAGGCCAGCAGACAGGGTTGATTGGGGAAGGGTTGATTACTACTAATAGTATCTGCTCCGCTGCAGCAGGTCCACCTTCTCTTGAAATCCTTAGGCGCATGACCGCCACCTGAACTTAGCGTTAAGGATAGACGCACTCTGCTTCTGATTCTCAACCCTTATCCTTCAGCACGCCTCCCTCTCCCTCTCTCTCTCTCTCCCAATGTTTGTTGAGCTCTTGAATCCGTACACTCCACAACATGCATCACTATGAAATTAGCATGCTGCGGCTGTTCCTGTGTCTGCTCTTATTTGTACGGAAGGCACATCCATCAACCTCACCATGCTCATTTTCTGCTCTCTGTGTATTTTGGAGAGATACGATACCCGTGGTTGCGTTGACAACCGCTGTGCCTCTTCAGCTTCAGTGAGGTCAATAACCTGAACTTTGTGCTATGGAGAGGAACGGTAAGGCGTAGAATTTCAAGGTTTAGCTTTGGGCTCAGGATCTAGGAGTTTGCGTGGCAGGAAAAGGATTGGGATTATAAGGCCTACTGGTTCGGCTTTCTCAAGATTCTGGCCACCTTCACTGCCAAAGGGCACGTGCACATGGGGAGTTTTTCAGGGGGTGGTACGCACGCGAGTTGAGCACAGAGTCTAGGGTTTAGGCATATTGCGCCCAATACTGCAGAACCAAGTGGACAAGGTGATGGAACATGAAATGAAGACTGAAGTTTATATACTGGGGTTACATGCTCATTGAATTTGGGGTTTGCATAGGGCATCCGTTCCTCGTGTCTGGACGGTTTGCTAGCCACCATGTGCGTCGGAGTGCCTGCCAGCTTTATTGCGGTTTCAGGGTTCAGGGTTTGGGGTATGCTTATGCTTCCCACTTCCTCTATCTTTCGATAGAACACCAAGAACTTGGCAAGGGCTCTAGATTCAACCACCATCCAAAACCATAAATGTAGGGTCCCTCACCTACTCCCACAAAAGAGCAGCTGACTTAGAATTCCCATGCAGGTGTCATGAATCTGAGATCTCCAAGTTCTGGACATCTTCATTACCTGTTGCTCCCTCTGAGGCTGCCACCCTTCGCCCATGGCCGCTTTGCGGCTTCGAGAAGTCTAGGTGCCCCTGGCATCAACCGATTACATTTCTGGGGTTGAGGTGCTGGATTGCCTATTGTGCGTTTCGAGTTTATCTGGCAGGGCCAAGCAGACATTGCGCAGCAAGTGCTTGGTTGCAATGGGATTTGCAGAAGGCCTGAGTTGCTCGGTGAGTGGCTAGCGTATCTACAATTCAATGCTGTAGGAAAGGTTGACTTCTTGTGTCAGGCATCGCTCCAAGTATCGGCGTCATACAATGTGTACAGCGGCATTCAGCAAGGGGCCCTGTGCAGTTTCCATTTGGCACTTCATGAAGTCAAGGTTCAGATGCCTTGGAGTGAATTTTCGCGCCTGGCATTTATGTCCCTGAAGCATTTCGTGGCTTCCCGCTGACACGGCCTCAACCGCATCGAGCATGGTAGCCACCAGCGCAGCCTAAACTGCAGGCTTTTAATGTTCTGGGCAATTCCGGCTCCAGGGGTGGGATTCTGGGAACACCTCTATCTACATCTGGCCTAGATCAGTGAGGGTTAAGGTTTAGGGTTTTAGGGTTTCGTGTCACTGGACCGGGTGCACCTCACGCAAAAAGACCCGTGGGGCTTCTTATCCATGCGCAATTTTCCTGATGAGCTTACTGCGAGGAACTCCAGCCATCGAAGCCGTGTACTGACATCCGGATCCGGAGGAGCAAAGCCAATAGGAATACTAGTAATACTAATAACAGAAGAAACAACACTATTAATAGTAGTACTTGTAGTAGTAGTAGTAGTAGTAGTAATAATATTGTCAACAATGATATTGGCAGTAATAATAGTAAAAACGGAAATGACAGAAAGAAAAGGAATAATGATAACAATGGTCACTGCTTCGTCTGGCTTTTATTTAGGAATCCCCTTCAGTAGCCTGGCAACTCCGTCTTTAGGGTTTAGGGATTCAGGGTTTAGGGCTTAGGGTTCAGGGTTTAGGGGTTTAGGGTCTAGGGCTTAGGGCTCAGGGTGTAAGGTTTAGGGCTCAAGGGTTTAGGGTTTAGGGCTTATGGCTTAGGGTTTAGAAAGCAAGGACTAGGCGCACTTTTTGCAACCATACCCTTCTCTACCCAAAGGAGTCCACAGAACCAGGATTGTATATACTCGGGCCTCAACGTGCCTAAGTAGGAACCCGTGTGAGCCCCGCCTGTCTGCAACAAATTGGCTACATGGACCCCTGTAGTACAGCCAAGCCGCAACGAAGTCTGGCAACAGAGGAGCATCCTGAATCATTTTCAGTTTTTTTGGAGGGATCTGGAGGGGGGAGTTAAGGATCTCATTTTCATGGGGAAGGGGGTGCCCACAAAGGATTGTCCATAGCTTGAAGTACATTTCGCAGCTAACCCCCTGACGGCAACACGGATGGCAACTATGAGTGCCCAAAGAATGCCTGCCGTCGTTCCAACTGGTTCCCAAGTGAGGTATAAAATAGACTTGGATGTTCATATCGTTTATCGGGTCGTAGCAGAAAAGAATTTGAAACCTCGCTGCGGCAGCGCAAGAAGAAATAGCTCCATATTCTTTCTTGCGTCATGGTAGACCAGAATTTGTGACCTTGGTGGGGAGGTACAACAAGTAATAACACAATATTCTGTCTTGGGCCCTGGTAGACTGGAAATGTACAAGCATATCCAAAGAAGGCCCACTGTCATAGGGCTTTCTGAACTTTAAACCTTGAACACGTGTTAGGAGTACCGCTGGAAAAGGAGCGGAGGCTGCTCAAATTGGCTTAGGGTTTAGGGCCCCTATTTCCCCCCTCCCAACCCCATGTTAGGAAACTAGCATATTATGGTGCTTTGATCCTGGGATTCTTACACAACAAAAACACTAGACAATTACATCCTGAGCCTGCCAAATGAACATCCGGGGTTGAGGTTTTTAGGATTCAGGATTTTAAGGGTTTCAAGAACGATCTTTTGCTAACCCCCTAACACCCAAAACCAGGAACCAGAATGTTCTCATGATTATAACAGGATGACAATGATGGGGTCCTGATTTCCGAGCCCTAAACCCTAAACCCCCAACCCTCAATCAAACCCTTATGAATCCGAAACCCTAAACCCTGGACCCTAAACCCTAAGCCTTATTCAAGTGACTGTCCTCGGCGGACCAGTAGCCTGCCCGAGCTACGGCCTCAGCGTCACTAGCGTGCGGTTAGAAAACACCTACCTATTTGAACTGAATACCTGCTTACTGGCTCATACTAGGGAATGAGGCAATATGTGTAGGGTTTAGGATTTGGGGTAGGGAATAAGGAAGTGCATTCTATACGGGTTATATAGGGACGTTCAAACTCCCTTATTCCCTACTAGAACCAGTAAGCTTGTAAGCGCAGTATACTTGAGGGGCCGTGGGGATTTGGTAGGTAAAAACATAAACCTAATAAGCCATGTAGAAAAACGCGGTATCCCTATTAGTAACATTAATATAATTACGAAGTCCCCATGACCCTCCAAGCAATACGTTTTGAGATGCACTATGAATAGCTACAGGGCCAATCGTTCTAACTATTCTGGTTATAACTGATGCCTAAGAAGATCACTCCTTGCTAAACCATAATAGTCCTGATACCTCTGCTGGGGTATGCGTTGAAAGAAGGACCCCCCCCCCAACCGTTGGACCAGAAGCATCGTTCAATCCCTATATATCTCCATAGCTGCAAGTGTCGATTTCATGTTCTTGTTCTTGTGGTGGAATCTCCATTTGTACGTCGCAATTCCTAAACCCTATGTATATACATCACCCTACATAACCTTGCGCAACCCCTATATCACCCCTATATAACCTAAAAATGTAGACCCTAAATCCTAAATCCTAAACCCCAAATCCTGAGCCCTAAACCCTAAATCCTAAACCATAAACCCCACATCCTGAACCTTAAACCCTACATCCTAAACCCTAAACCCTAAGCCCTACACCCTAAACCTACAAAGAGTCTGTCAACCTCTCAGGGTTCTGCTCTCACTGCCTCGATGTGAGCATCGAGACCTGCGGCGCGTCACAGCTTGTTGCCCTAGTTTGAACTTCAGGGTTTAGGGTTTAGGGTTTAGGGTTATATGGGTTTCCAACTATATTGGGGTTATGTTGGGATGATATGGAGATAATATAGGGATAATGGAAAAGAAAATGGAAATGACTGTTTAGGGTTTTAGGGTTTGGCATGTGACAGTTACACGAGCTGTAGTCTAAACTCCTGGTCTACCCCTTCAGAACTCCTGTTTTAATCCCATATGTAATCCCATATATGACCCCCTCTAAGGAGTTCAGACAGTAGCTCATACAAGGATGATACAGAGATCATTTACAAGCTTTCTGGGGTGATTTAGGATGCTATGTACAGTGCTTGCTTGTCCAAGCAGCTGAATGGGTCTAAACCATGTTCGCCATGCAGGATACCGGAAACCCTGAGTCGGCCTGAGCATCTCTGATTTACCTACTTTGGAACCTTAGGATTGCAGGCACTTCGCTTCTGCTGTTTGTGCACGGTGAGATCTATAGTCCATCTTAAGTGGAGAAGACAGAGACTTCGGAGAAATAAGAAACCGATAGTAATTGGCAGAGGCATGCTCACAAGTCATTCTTCTTCGTTTCAAATGTCCTGTTGCGACCCGTTCTGGCTACATGTGTTTGCCGGGGCTTACTTAGAAAGCACCCTCGTTGGTATTTGCCCAAGCTGGGTAATTACCCCAAATCAAGTATTGCTGCTTGTCCGAAGTAAGGACCACATAAAGGAGACCCATACTTTTGTGAAACTACTCGACAAGTCCCTGCAAGATACTCATATATCCCAGCAGAACCACCGTCTCAACCCAAAGCTGACGTAGTCAAGAAGAGACATCCCTTAAACCTTAAAAAATGGCTCGGGGCCCCGACTGTGGGTCTCCGGCAATTCACCCAGGGGATGCTGTTGAAGGAACCTCAGCACACAGAGAAACAGAACCTTGAGCACCAACATTCTAGGGCAAGAGTTCTGCATGTTATGCAAGTCGGCTGTCCAAGAAGACTCCGGAATTCTGCTCAGCTGAGCCCCTGGCCACACGACCAACTGGTACGAGGACTCGAAGAGGACTGTCAAAGCCTTCGCGGTGCCAGCTCTACAGATGGCAAAGGAGTCAAGCAAGGCAATATCTGACGCTCGAATCCACATCGTACCTCTTAAGAACAGTTCAATGATCTAACAAACAAAAACCACCCTCAACCCCTGCAACCTCTAGTCCCTGTTACCCCTACAAAACCCCTGTGTACCGACCATAACTTCATGACCCATTCAAACCATTCCAACCCACGCAAGAATCTCTGTGGGCCTTCAGAAGCTTCCGACCAAGGCGATCGTCCTCCCCACAGGCTCTAAAGACGGAATGTCTACGTAGAGTAGGAGCTATACCATTGAAGTCTGGGGGGATGCTGTGTAAGTGCTGAAATTCTTAGGGCCTATGTCCAGCTAAGCAGCGGTGACTGAGATTCAGGTCTTGGAGGTTGGGGCCTTAAAATGAGGTCCAAAGGCTGAGGCTTTCTCAACAAGACAAGAAAAGCCAAGTTTTGAGATCCTTCGGTTATGGTGATGAAATGTGATTGTGGTGAGATCTGATCTTATGTAACCCTCTCAAGGACCTGAAGGAAAAGCGAAAAGAAGGTCTCAGGTTTTCAGAGGAGGGGTCCTTCTAAACTGAGCTTCCTCACGGTCGTTTCTGACAATTGCCTCTCTAGGGCTGAAATGGGGATTGAGGTCTTAATGGTTTGTGACATCTAGGAGTCTGAGAGACATTGGAAGGAACCTGGCCAAACCTTAAGGATTCATGCTCTCCGCCCTGGAACACCACATGAGCTACAATCAACATTCCCGCCTAGTACGCCCTAAAGGTTCAGGGTATGTAGGAATTCTTTGGGGATTGTATAGGCTTTATAGGGTGCAGGGATGATATGAGCTACAGTAAATATTTCTCATATGATTCATGGCCATGGGTTCCTGCACCAAAGGGACCGCATGTCCTCAAGTAATGTTCTCTTGGCAAACCTTATAGTGACAGAAGCTATGGATAGAAGCCGTCTTGGCAAGTAGGAAGAGGATCTGTGCGGTGCAAATCAGTAATTGGGCTTCAGCGGATTACGACTTCAACAACATGAAGAATCTCCATCAAGGCCAGCAAACAGAATGAACTGAAACCCTAAATCTTGGACCCTTTGGTTAAGTACAGAGCTCCGCAAAAAAAAGTGCTCAGCCCTCCGGCATGTGTCACGTGGATAATACCCCTAAACCTTAAACCCCTAAACCCTACACCTTGCATGGGGTAGTTCTAAGGATCCGCCCGCTCCACAACTGGCCTTTGAACACTGAAGCCCTCACAGTTGGAGCAATGATGAACCCCAAGGCCTAAGCTTTCGAGGAATACCGACTTAGATGCAAGATCTCTGCTCCCTGGTCCCCAAAATCTTAAACCCAGAACTTAAGCTCCATGTAGGGTTTAGGGTTTTTGGTTCAGGGCTTAGGGAACATAAGATCCAGCGCTGGCTGTGAAAACCGAACCTGAAGTCCCTAAAACCTACAATCCGGGAGTCCAGAAGCCCAGAAGATTCCTTTACTACAGAGTCAGAACGCTGATAAAACATAAGCTGCGGCCTTTACTTCAAGGCACCTTTAAGTTCTCCAGAAAAAGCCCTAAACCCTAAACCATAAAACAAAAATGTAAAGACAGCACTTTTAAGCTCTACAAGACAAACCCTAAACCATTAAAACATATGAGCTACAGTCTAAACTCCTAGTATCCCCCTTAATGACCCCTATAGTAGTCCCCTATAGAACCCCCTTTAAGGAGTTTAGACTATAGCTCATACAAAGGCAGCAAGTTGATGGCACCTTCATGGCAAACTTCTCGAAGGCTGCTGAGAAGAGCTCGATGGCCTGGCGGCTACGGGAGGACTTTTGGGGCAGAAATGTCACAGGGTTTTAGGGTTTAGGTTGTAGGGTCCAGAGACTTAGGGGGATCAGTGATGAGGGTTTAAAGTTCCGTTTGTAGGTCTAGGGGGTATAGGATTTAGGGTTCAGAGATTGGAAATTAGGGTCTGGGGCTTGCTTGGACTCTTGGATTTAGAGACAGGGGTCCCATGTATGATGGTCTTGTAGGGCTTGAGTCTCGACCCGTACCCAGAGAGCCCAATACCCCGTAGTTAAGGAATATACCCTCAACGATACTAAGGTCCCTATCATGAATTAAGCTACTTCCGTAATTAAGGGGTATTGGGCTCCCTGGGTAATCCCAAACCCTATATCGCAGGTATCATCTAAAACTCATGCTCTGCTACTGCCTCCTTGTGAATTCCTTATGAGTGGGCAGACCAAATTTAGGGTTAAGGGTTTAGGTTTAGGGAAGCTCTATTGTAAGTCAAGCCCTTGAGAGGACATTCAGCAGATTTCATGCACTAGAACTAGCCTGTATGATCCTGCAATAGCCGAGCAAGGTAGCTTGCTTAACACGGACAGGCATACCTAGCACCTGAACTCCTAAACCCTGATCCCGAACCCTAGCAGCGAACACAACCCGAAACCCAGACTCTTTTCCTAAGATTCCAAATGGGCCTGGCCTGACTGTCCCAGGGTTTAGCGCTTAGGGTTCAAAACTTTGAAACCAAATAACAAATCCAAAACGTCTTGAAGCCAGGCCGTATTGCATTTGACATGCCCACTTACCACAGATGCTTAGAAAGGACTGGGGAATGGGTTTGGGGGCCATTGTAGGGGATCAACTCATTTAGGCCTATGAGTTTCGGCTGGCTAGCAGGTGATGAAGTACTGCAGGGACTCATTCCCTCATTACCTACACTCATTTTCGAGAGAATTCGGCTTGCAAGGATGCGAGGGCAATGTCGGGCATGATGTAGGGCTTGTGAACCCTAAACCCTAAACCTAATATTTACTGTTCCAGGGCGGGGATTATGTCGGGGCTACCCTAATCCCTAAGCCCTAGACCCCTAAACCCCTAAACCCCAAACCCCTAAACCCCAAACCCCTCAACCCCGTTATGATCCCAGGTCTGAAGCAAAGTCATCATCCCCGAAGCCAAAGCTCCCGAGCCCCAGGTCTTTGTTGCTTTCTGTGCAATGCTTGCTGATGTTTCAAATCATGCCAGACGCTTGGTACCTCATACCTTGGGAACTATAGGGTTGAAGTATACTACAACCACGTAAGATTTGCAAAGCTAACAACATAAAACACGCTGAACCTTCAGCCCGAAACCCTAAACCTGAGAAGCTACGGACATGTCAAAAAGAGATATTGGGAGTCAACGAGCCTCTTGCTGCATCTGAGGATGCTCGCTGAGGGGATCGGACGCAATGCCTTTTCATGGCGTTTTGGAGCTGAGAAAGGTAGTAAGGAAATGTTGGTTACGCCAGCCCCCAAAAGAGGACCCTAAGACCCTAAGACTATCATATGACTCTTACAGGGTCCTAATTCGCTTACTGGTTCCTAGTAGGGAAACAAGGAAAATCCCTATATTCTCCCTGAATATTGGGAAGGGGGTCTCGTGAGAAGGGAAGTGCCAGAACCAAAAGCCTTTAGCCATAAACCCTAGGTGCTGAGCCCTAGACCCTTACAGAGAAAATCCTAAACCTCGAAGCCTAAGCCCTCAAAACCCTAAACCCTATGGGGTTACATATGACCCCTATATAGTAGTAGTTTCCTTTTTTCCACTATCCCACCCTTAAACCGTAAACCCTAAACCTTGAAGCCTATACACTCAAACCCTGAAACCTAAACCTATAACCCCTAAACCCTGTAAACCCCTAAACCGTATCCGTATAAACCCCTAAACCCCAAACCCCTAAACCCTCAAACCCTAAACCCTCAAACCCCTCAAACCCTAAACCGTGTGGCTGCCAGAAAGAAAGGGAAGGTTCTGGTCCAGGGAGGCTGGCGCAGAACACACGGTTTAGGGTTTAGGGCTTAGGGTTTAGGGATTAGGGTTTAGGATTAGGGTGTAGGATTTAGGGGTCAGGGTTTAGGATTTAGGGTTTAGGACTTTGGGCGCCTGTACCGCAAGTTATAGCCCTGGAAGCTTCACACACAGACTAAATGGCTGCAGTAGCAGCGGTACTTCCCCCAACAAACAGAATTACACATTGTTAATCTCATTTTCCCCTCATAGAACGATAGCAGAAGATACTCTCAAACTCCTGTGAATTATCTACAGCCCTACATTACTTGACGGAAGAGCAATGCATCTGATGAAATTAAGGTCTGAAGGAGAACTGGCAGAAAAGCTGCCTACCCATACTCCACACATCAGTGCTTTTGTAATCGTAGCTTCCACATGATCCATCCAAAGCCTCATACTTCCCGAACCCTAAGCGCAGAACCGTGCGGGAAAAAAACTCTGAGCATCAGGCTCTCGCAGCCCACGAGTAAGATCTGCTTGACCTGCATGCAGGGCAACCTGCTCCCCTCAAAAACCGCTCCTCGTCGCCCTCTGCAGTCGTCCTACTGCTTGCATGACACTGCACCTGCTTAGTCTATAGCGCTGCTGCAACCTTATTTCGGACCTACCGCTATGACAAGGCCATTGCCACCATGCTGACGAAGTCTCTTCAAATTACCTTTTGAACCTCCACGGAAATTGAGCAGAGCCTCGGTGTAGTGCTTCATGCAGAAGAGGCAGATGTGCCCATTCCGCTCAAAGAGAGCGTGCAGCGTCTCGCCAGCCTCCACTCGTCGAATCCGGGGCCGTACCAGGAGAGGCAGGTTCCCTAGGAAGTCTGCGGAAGCTGTCATGCATATAGCCTGGGATCCAAATCCTAGCCCATGCTCCCCAGCTGGCATCGCTGCTCTTGTGCTTGCACATGCTCAAATGCAATCCTTTCCGCTATCCCACAGAATCCTCAACCCTAAACCCTAAATCCTAAACCCTAAACCAAAAAATCCTACAAGTGGCCCAGGACCCCTGAACCGTATTAGCCTTCTGCACCACGGCGGAAGATGGCTGCTCTCTCCTGAAGGCCGGCTTTTCACCATGACGTTTCCCAAGCACGTTCTAAACTCATGCACTGTAGTGTTACACAAGTATGATATAATAAGGTATATGTTGGGGTTATATGGGGATAACGGAAAATGGAAACTACTATTTAAGGGTTTGGGGTTTAGGGCTTATGAGCTCGGATTGCTGAAGCACTTTAATCCGGAGAGGCCGCATTGGATCCTAGTCTTGTCTCAGTAAGGCCCAAGTTTTTACCACAGAGACATATACTTTTCGGGATTCTAGCCAAGACCCTGACAGCTCTACGCCGGCAGCAGGCGCGTCGATGAGCTCAGCAAGAACATCAACCACTCCTCACAAGCAAGCACGGGGCTTTGGGACTAGGTTTTTCAGGGATTAGGGCTTTGCGATTAGGGTTTAGGGTTTTGGGATTAGGGTTTAGGGTTTAAGGTCTTGGGGGCTTTCCAGCTCTATGCCAGAATAATGGTAGAAGCCTTGCTCACTACAAGCCCACAAGGGAACCCCAAAAGGGACCTGCAGGGTTTCGCGTTTAGGGTGCAATTGGGTTCCAAGAATTCAGGGTCATCCTTTGGGGATCCTCATAATGCAGATAATGCTGTGTTCTCGGGAATTTACGAAGTTTTTGGATACAGCCATATTAACCCTAAAGTGCATCAATTTGGGAGTTTCAATGGCGTGGGATTTCCTACATCAACAGAACCCCCAAAACCTGCAACACAAAATCCCAAGAACCCACCCTAAACCCTAAACCATCTTAAACCCTAAATCTGAGTGAGACTTCTACTTGGGGGGTCAGGGGGACTTAGTAAGTATACTTATAACCCCTATAAGCCATGTAATAACCCCAGTTATCCCCATTATTAACCCAGTTAAGTAGGTTCCCTCCCTGCCTGCCGAGGCAAGGCGCACAGGTGCGGCACCTGGATCCAAAGCCTCCGCCTGCTCTAAAGGGAGAAATCAGGGCTTTGTGGCCTTCTACTAGGTCCTAGGTGGCAATTCCCAGACCCCTGGGAGGATCTAAAAAATAGATCCCCTATATGGACCCATTACAACCCCCATACAATCCTTATATAATTTGCCTTATGGTTCTAGGGGATCTAATTTTTAGATCCCTTTGGGGGTCTGGGTTCTATCTGGTGCTATCAGGTTCTAGGACAAGAGGCAGCTTTCAACATCAAGGTCTTGTTGATACTTTATTACGCCCTCCGTGCAAATTGCGTGGGCTTACCTGCTGTAGTTTCACAAGTGGGGTGATGTTTAACCCCTGAACACCAAACCCCATCTAATGCCTTGCGCACCCCCTTTAAGGAGTTTTGACCCTAAACCCCAAACCTTAAACCCTAAAAGCTCCTATATAGTCCCCTCTGTACCCTCCATTTCAGGAATTTAACCCCTTAATCCCAAACCCTAAACCCTCTTATGTAATCCGCCATATACCCCCCCATTTAAGGAACTTCACCCCCCAAAACCCCAAACCCTAAAACCCCCGTCCTTGGGCTGCGCGGCTCTGAGACATGACCAATGCGACCTGAGCCATTCAACACAGGGATTTAGGGTTTTAGGGTTTAAGGTTAAGGGTTTAGGGTTTAAGGTTTAGGGTTCAAGGTTTAGGGTTTAGGGTTTAAGGTTTAGGGTTTAAGGTTTAGGGTGTTAGGTTTAGGGTTTGAAGGGCATAATTCACTGAAATGGATGAGAAAATGGAAGCTACTGTAGAGCTTAGGTTTGGTAGGAAATGAAGGAGTGGAAAGGAATGAAAGCTACTATTTAAAGTCTAGGGCTTAGTGTAAAAAGCAATGTCAACCCCCAGGTTCCCTTGAAGGGGTTTATGCGCAGAGCGTTTAAGGTTCACACTGCCAACCCCTCCATACTACACTTCAATGGTTTTCGCTTCACTGGGCTTACAGGGGGCTCTGGGTTCCTGGACCTCAAAAGTGGGTAACATGGTGGGTCCCAACACTCGTAAACAAACCAGAAAAACTTTCATTCAACTTCATTCAACTATACTTTCAGAGTTCAGGTACGGGCATGAAGCACAACAGATATGAAAGCCACCCAAAGGATTCACTTGCATGGGTGCATTTCAGAGGGATTGCTGTGTCCATCAATGCCAGGACAAGAGGCCTGGAATCCCAACCTCTAAGCCCTAAATCCCTACAACCCCACACCATGTCCATTGGTTTTGGGGGTTTAGGGTTCAGGGTTCACGATTTAGGTTCCGAGTTTAAGGTTAAGGGTTCGGGGTTTGGGGTTTAGGTGTCAGGGTCTAGGGCCATAAGCTATGTCCAGTTGGCAAACGCAAGCTAAGCTCCCGGCAGCACGTGCAAGCACACCTCTCAATCAGGTTTGGCTTTAAGGGTTTAGGGTTTAGAGTTAAGCTTTGGATTGAAGATGGGCACTGGACTTCCATGAAACCCACGTGCAATGAGAAAAGTATTTACAATGGACTAAATTCAACGCTATCTTGTAACTTGAATGCTGTTTTTGAGAAGCTGGGTCCCTGGACAGGATCAAGTTTCTGTGGACCAGTTGATTTTGTGGTCAGTTCTGGCTTGAAGACATTTTTGGTACATCTATACCAGAAGGGCTCACCTCGGGTTAACCGACATTCAAGAAGCTGATGTGAAACATCCTCGAAGCTCCTTTACGAGCTGCTCTTAGGATGGTCAAAAACTCCCTCAGTACAGGTAGATTCGGCATGTCCCTCCTAAAAGGAGTTTCCAATGATTTGCACAGCCGCTATCCACAGAAGATCGTCTAGCTTCGTGCTAAACAGACGACAGACCACAAAGGCCCAGCATCTTCAGAAATACCCCAATGCCAGACCCTACAACCCTACACAAAGCATGCGATAGTTTCGGATCAAAGCCCAAAGCGCCTCCAGGCAGAAGGTGATGTAGGACCTTTCTTTATGAGGAGTTGTAAAGCAAATACTTCCTCTGCAACATCCTCCCCTGCATTGGATACAAGAAAAATGCTGAACATGTAATGTTTTGAACACCTCTTCATGCAGCGTCCATGTTCAATACGGACTTGGCTCAAAATCACGGCTTCGGTGTGGAGTTGACCATTTCGGGGTGGCTATAACTTTCTGTTGCCAGGTCTCCGGAAGCCTGTCAACAACAACTTGACATAATTTTACAAGCGGCATATTCTCGATGGAAGTACTAGCAAAATACCAACAGAAACCCACTTGTTGTGGGCACCTTCGTGAGAGTAACTATGATGCAGTAACAACAAAGATGTTCGTATGCGGGGGACTGTATCAGTGGCCCCCAATTCATGGAAGCTGCCCTAAACCCAAAACCGTAAACTAACTGCTGGATGGCCCCTGTTTACGGAAAGCCCCATTTGCGAACGCCGTGCAAGAAGCAATCACCAAACCTCTGCAGCTCGCTGCTACCTCCAACGAAAGGGTTTAGAGCCTAGGGTTTAGGGCGTTTAGGATTTACGGTTTAGGGGGTCTAGGATTTGGGGTTTAGGATTTAGGGTTAGGAAGCGCCCTACTTCAACTTTCACTAGTGTTTAGGGGGTCTCGATCCCTAGCGCAATCCCTACCAAACTCGGGAACCCTAACCCTGAACCCCATCGTCCTATCCTTCGCAAACAGCCCCAGCATCCTATCCTTATAGTATGCTCCCTACAACATAAGCCTCCGAGATTCATTGGTAGTTTCCCGAAGTAGGGGGAACCAAATATAGATCCCAACACACTACAATGCTTCTTATAAAGACACCCAAAAAATTACCCCGAATTTTGGGAAACCCTAAACCCCACATCCTACAGAACCCCTATAACCCCCATAATACCCCTTTAAAGGTGCCCCTAAACCTTATAAACCCTAAACCAGGAACTGACACTGAACTTCAAGGCAAGGGGACCAACCATCCACCGGGAGCTTGTCCTCTGCCAGATGTTGAAAGGCCACCTTCAGAAACATTCAAGTCTGGGGCTTGGGGTTTAGGGTCTAGGGAGTCTAGGATTGGGGTTTAGGGTTTAGGGTTTAGGGTCTAGGGCTTGGGGACCCCCCCCACCCTGCAATACTGGGTTGGCACCTAAAACCCTTTGAAACATATTAGTATATAGGGTCCCTTATTAAAGCCATTAGGGACAAAATGAAATATCCCAGCGGCCTACCTTAGTTCATCACCATTGTCTAGGGCTATATCAACGGCTTAGGGTTTAGGATTGAGGGTTTTAGGGTTCAGGGTGGGCTATATCCCCATATTCTCGAGACTACCCCTGGTGTCCATTCTATGTTATGTCTGATTTTCCGTGTGATTCTGGTCTTACGGGGTTGAAGGGCTCTGAGTTCAGGGTTTTGGGATTCAGGGGTTGTTGGGCTTGGCGTTCACGCGCTGTTGGTTTGATTTGATTAGATTGCATTTGATGCCGATGGGTCCTGTGTGACCCGTGCATGTTCTGAGTCAAAAGCGCCATAGTCTTCATGGCAGCAATCTGTCCCAAAAGCCATTGTTTTAGGGCTTGGCATTTTGGAGCTTTTTTCTGCAATCCTTGAAAAACTGCACCTTCAATTGCAACCCACTGCATGATGAGCCTTACTAACTGGAATGTAGGGAGCCTTGGTAGAACACTCTGCTGTGCCTGCATGCCTGCATTCCCAACTACTTTCTGGTTCTTAGTAGGGAATATGGGAATACAGTCCCTATATGACGCCCCTATAACATATTCCCTACTTAGAATCAGTAAGAATAATGACCAGGAAGAAGATAAACCAAAGCGGTTGCCTCTACCTCCGGCGCTGAATCCGTACCGCCCTCGGAGCGCTCGTAGCCCCGGAGGAGCAACTGCCATGCAGGGAGGTTTCTGTAGCGGGGTGGGGAATGTGGGGCTCTTAATAAGAAGACATAGGGAAGTATTGAAGAGCTAACTAAACATAAGAACTCCCACTGCCTGCGCGTCTCCCCTTAGACTCACAGACTGCAGGATGCAGCATTCTAAACAACAACTGGGATGATTTGGGTCGTGTGGTGTGTGGGGGTGCGGCCAACAGGTATGCTTGCGATCGTTTAGGCCTGACAAATGCTGCTGCTTGGGGTATCTAGACTCAGCTGCTTAGCCTCAATTCGAGGCCCGTTCAAGGGTTGCTTGGAAGGACAATGCCTTGACGACCGGAATTCTTCGCGGCTATATAGGGGATATGTTGGGACTATACTGGTATAATGGAAAATTTGGAAACCACTATAATGGGGTTGTATAGATCTTTTTTCAAAGTATCTTGGGCTTTAGGTTTAGGGATTACAGACATCCATGCTCTCTGGCAATGCTGGCGAAGCATGGACCACCACTGGCAGGTCCACTTCTGGATCAGATGCCAAAACATATCTGCATGCCACGCAGGCAGTCAACAAACATAGGGGCACTGTTACGGGGGTCCCAATAATAAGGACTATAATATATTGGGGTCTATATTGGGATCCTAAAGAGGGTCTTGGAATGTAGGCATTTGTCACGGTTCTATTTCTTTGTTTGGTCAGAATGGTTCCTTTCACACCTTCCTTGTCACAGACTTACCCAACACGCATCCAACTGTCAGACTACCAAAGATGTGAACCTAGGAGAGAGGAAGTCGAAACCGTGCGGCAAGATGAACACGTGGGAAGCGAGCCCTCATGGACTCTGAAGTTGCAACTCAAACGCCTATGGCAAGTTGTAGCTGACATCCGCACAACAAAAGACCCACCTGCAGGCATGCGACCATGACCGGAATCACGTTGTTTTCGGCATAGTTGACAGCCATCTGCAGCCTGCTCATAAGCAATGTGTTATTATATATCGTTATTAACTAGATCCTACTGTTAAATTATGTTTGTATTATACAATTATTGTTATTATATATGCCCTAAGACAAGTTCCGGCCGGAGGTTGACAAATTTCAGATCCCATCAACTTGCTCTTCTGAAGTAATTACTATACCTGGGGCGGTCAGGGGGACTCAGTAAGTATACCCGGGTTATCCCCAATAATCCTCTCCCCCTATTTTAAGCGGTCCCCGCCCCCCCAACCCACTAATGTATATCTTCCAACCCAGATTTAATGGGCGGGGGTTATCGTACAACCCGACCGAACATTACGCGCGGGGGAGGTTATCCTCGTGACATCTTTTTATTGAGGTCGAACGAACCTCGATCAAAGCGGATTGAGAGGCGATCGAATCTAATTGAAAGCGCAAAAAATGAGTTGGAAACACAACTTACAAGCAATTGAAATCTCCGATCCAATAACATCGTAATACAATGAATGGGAGACACAACTTAAAGCAATTGAAATCTAAACCTGATTCGAACCATTTGAAATCAGTTTTGAAGTCGACATCAAACCAAGTATTGTCTAAAATATCAGTTCAAGATCTAATGAACGTCTAATCCCAATCTGATTAAAATGTGATTAGAACCAACTGAAATCTGTTTAAAATGTGATCACAAGCCTTTTTTTAAGCAAAGACAAAACGAGTGACAATCGCAGTACAACCATTAAAAAATCAAAAACAATCAACATCTTGGAAATCAAGGAGATCCCTAATCCTCAGACTCATGCTAGAAACCCGCCCCCACAAAAATTAGAGTATCCGAGCCGTAACTAACCTTAGTCTGTGCTCTTTCGAAAGCAGCCTTGGGCCGGGATGTCGGAATTTGGAATGCTGGGGAATCTGTATTTGTATCTAGGGGGATTTAATAGCAGGGGGAAACGAGTAATACTAGCATAGTCACTAAGTCTCCGTGACCCCCTCAAGTCGGAGGCATGGCGAGTAGTCGATCAGCAAAGGCCAAATCCAGCTGCTGGCCATGCAGGCTACGCCATCTAAACCCTAACCCTAGACCCGCTCTTCCTGAAACCCCATCCAAGAAACCTGCTGCCTCAAATGAGCCTTCAGAGCACATCCGCTACAAGCAATATGTCCAAGACCATCAACGGACATGAGTTCTTTGTTGAAGACTAGATCAGGGACTAAACCAAAGGACAAGAAGGACACCAATGTCCATCCCTACTGGTCCCTTGGTCAGGCTAATAATATTCTTGACAGTAGCTCACGTCATCAAATTACCCATGGGCCTTGGGGTCCGTTCGGTCAGGCATCAGAAAGCCAAGGTGCTGACACCCCCCCCCCCCCAAACACTCGCA
>CAJNIZ010047592.1:0-16753 GCA_905231905.1 Symbiodinium pilosum | reverse complement strand
CTAAACCCTAAAACCTAAACCGATAAGCGTCTGGCCTCCAGCCGCATAAGCAGCCTCTGGGGCGGCAGCTTTAAAAGCACATTCTGCAAGAGAGCAGCCACCTGGCTTGGGGGATTTAGGGTTTAGGGATTAGGGTTTATGATTTAGGGTTTAGGGCTAGGATTTAGGGTTTGGGGATTAGGGTTTAGAATTCGGGGTTTAAGGTTCAGGGCTAGGGTTTAGGGTTTGGGGATTAGGGCTTAGAATTTAGGGTTTAGGATTCAGGGTCTGGGGATGCGGGTTTAGGATTTGTTTTTTGGACTTGGGGTTTAGGGCTGAAGGTTTAGGGTTTGCGGATGAGGGTTTGGGATTTGGGGTTTCGGATTTAGGGCTTTGGGTGTAGGGTAGGTTGTCACTAAAGCTAGATCAAACGTTTGAATTGTATGATCCGTGTTTGGCATTGGCGCCGTCAGATGGAAAATGTATTCCACAAAAACCCTGCTGGGAGTCTCTCAACAAGAGGGGAACTTTAGGCAACTAGGGACATATAACGACTACCAGGGGATTTAAACGTGCCATAACTGCAATTCCAACTAGGCCATATGCTAGTTTCCAAATGTAGGGGGACCTAATGTACGTAGACCCTAATCTACAATAATCCTTATCATTGTACACGGTAAGGACCTGCCCCCTATTTTTGGGGAACCCAATACGTACCATGGGCCTCCATGCCTTCAAGTACCGGGCCTTGCGGAGGACGGCCAGAGAGCTGCATTGCGTAGGATTGGAGTCCTGAGGCCGCAGTTATTGGGTTGAGGGTTTAGGGTTTACCCAAAACTTACGTGTGCTTAAGGGGGAGTGGGGCAGTGGACAAAAGATGTGAGAACTACGACAAGTTTGGGGGTTTGGGCCTTTGGGTCTTGGGGGGAGTGCGGGAATGGATCCCAAATCTCCTGCCACAGTATCTGAATCTGTATTCCCTCCCCCTTCCCTTATCACCCAGGATCCTCTTCGGCCTCCTATCTTGTGCCTAAGCTACAGGAAGTTGAAAAAATGCGTGCCACGCACCTACACCTCCATGCTGCACTTTGAGCTCAGGGAAAGTTTGAAATCAGTTTTGAGCCTGCAAAGTCCTTGCCATACCCGGAGCAGCTACCCAAACCCTCCTACGAGTATGTAGTTCCTTTTTGGGTAGTATATTATAACCCCTTGCCGAAAAAAAAAAACATAACAAACCCCAAAAGGAACTACATGGGAGCCCTTGGGTAGTAACTAGTAGGATTGGAGGGAGGGGCTCCAACCTAGGCCCTCAACAATTTCGTTGATGCAAGTGCTTCTGCGCTTGATACATTTCCATGCGGTGCCTAGTCCCAGAAATATGCTTTGTGCATAACCCCTCTGGAAAAACATTATTCTATTCTTGCTCTCACTTCTTGAAAGCTGAATCCCCCCCTTGCTGGTAGCACTCTTCACGACACAACACACGCACATTGATGGCTGTCTCAAGTCGCCACCTGGCTGATTTCCAAGTTCTGTTTCTCGTTGGTGTGTTCTGAAAAACTCAGAATTAACTTCATATTCCCTATGGCTTTCTGTCGTAGAACGATTGACCCCATCCCCTTACATCAAAAACCCTTCTGACCCCCCGTTGCCAAGCTTGCCACTATATTATAATGAACAACAATGAGAAGATTATCCTGCGGGCGTGGGGTTTTCAAAGCTAGGGAAAGGGATTTAAAACCCCTAAACCCTAAACCCAGAAGCCTAAACCCTAAAGGCCTGGACCCTCAACCCTGAATCACTCAACCCTAAACCCTTACAGAGCTGACCTCAAGGGTCTGCCTCTGGTGAAAAGCCCAGAGAGACATGACCTCCGCCCAAAATTGGGATGGTTTAGGGTTGAGGGTTTAATTTAAGTTTTAGGGTTTAGGGTTCAGGTTCAGGGTTTAGGGTTTCAACAAAGGACTAGCGCAAGGGTCTATTTGATTAGAATAGGGTTTGGGGAGTATACTGCTATAGCTATATGACGCTTTTACGGCAAAATGACTTGGATCACACGGATACATCTCAGAGTCTCAAGGTCACAGCCAAGGGGTATGTAGGATTAAAGGTCGTTGCCATGAAGCTGGAGCCTCCTCGCTCTGGTGGTCTGGTAGAGGCCTGTGAATATCAAGGCATGCATCTTGCCAAGCGTGCAGCAACCTACTGAAGCACAGGTGCATTTTGTTTGGCGTGTTGTCCGTGTTTCCAGCAGGCCTCAACCCTAAACCCCTAAACCCTAAACAGTTTCTGTTGAGGTTGTGTATCCTGCCCTGCGACTGCAAGTGTGAGTAATCCCCGTCAACCTTTAATTGTGAGTAACTCACTGGTTCTTTGTAGCGAATTATATTCCCTATCGAATCCCTATATCACATATTCCCATATTCCCTACTACCTTAAATTGTAAACAATCACATACCAAACTATTCCTTAAACCCCAATCCCGAACCTCACCTGCCCCCGCTCCCACAACTGGAGCTCATAAACACTTACTGGCTCGTAGTAGGGAATAAAGGAATATAAAGGGGTAATATAGGGTTAGTAGGTAATATGGGAATATATTACGTACATGGAGAATATATGGGAAATGTAGGGACTGTATTGCCCTTATTCCCTACCAAGCAGCAGTAAGGGTAGGGGTCCAACTGATCGGAATAAGGTGCAGGGGCATCTTATACTGTAGCTCAAGATAAGTCTTTTTTCAAACGAACCTCCTGAAATTTCTGAACTCCGCACCTTGCCGATGACGTCGAAGTCGCTCTCCAGTCTACGAAAGGTACCCCGCCTTCCAGATCTTACAGGTCGCTTTGGAGGGCAGTGAGGTTAGTGGATCAGGGTTAAGAACTCATTGTACAAGCTTTATGCCTCGTCTCAACAGCAGGGCAAACTTATTTGAACAAAATGCTCTTACACTGCTCATGCCTGCATGGAGACAATGGTGTCAGGCCTCTTGGAGCCCATACCTAATCATAATCCCCCAACCCCTGATGATAATGAAACACTCCACTCCCGTGATACAAACAACGCCCCCCCCCTTCAATCATATAGTAGCATTATAAACTAGACAAATACTTATCATAAATGGGATTGGGGGGTAGTACGTAGTGCGGCTAGCATAAGAGCATACGGGGCGGTGACTATCAGAAAAAGAAGGAGAGGAGTGATCCTGGTATGACCTAATGCGGAGCAGTCTTGTAAGAACCTCTTCTGCAAGTTCATCAAGTCAGGGCATATGCACGCCCAAATGCTTTCCGAAGCCCGATTCTACTCAGTTCTGTGGCTGCGTCGTTCTTGAACACACTGTTCAAACAGACATTCTCTGAGAACTTTGCGCACCCTTTGCCTTAAGGTGCGAGTTGCTTGGCAAGGTTTCTTAGATGATATGCGTGTCGTAAAAATACATGTTGGTAGTATACGTGGGTGCCACAGGAAAATCACACCTTGTCCCGGCAACAAATCTTCTGTCTCTCCTGTACTACAGGACCCTTTCTGCTGGATAGCCACGTCTGATCAAGATAGCAATGCTGTTCTTCTTCTATCCGGTCCTATACATAATGTTCTGGTCTTTATGAAGCGTGGGGTCCACCACCTTTCAAAATCTGCACAATTTTTTGGTCCTTAGTTGAGTAAGAAGCCATGTTATATGTAGAGACTATATGGGGATTATGTATTCCCTCTCTGAACTTAGTGCAACAATTTGCGGACGTGAATCTTCATCCAGGAAGCTATTGCTATATTCCTAAATATCAGTGCTGAAAGCCACACATGTACGCACCCTGGAGAATTCTCTTGTCCCCTGTGATAGGGGGCTTTTCCCAAGGTGGCGGTACGCTTAGGGAACTTAAGGCCATGCATAGGAACTACTACTATATATGTATATACATATGTGTATATATATATATATTTCCCATGTTTCCATACAAAACTTCAGAAACTACGTCGCAACCACGCAAAAAAACTTCTCAAGTGGGGCCTCTGCTGCTCGAGGCTTTGCAGCTCATCCAGCACCTCAGAGTTTACATCTTCTGGGTTCGCTTCTGAAAATGATACAAGGTGGATCTTGACTGCTTCGGGGATTGTATGGGTACTAGTCTTGGGTTTTGGGTTTAGGGTTTAGTGGTGGCGACTTCCTCAAAGTTAGACCAAAATGTGACTTTTTTCGAGGGACTCCCACAATACCCTCGCACGTTCCTGTCATCATCCTTGTTCTGCCCAGAGCAACCTTAGAGGTACTGGCATTTCGTGGAACCCAAAACATCTAGAAACCCGCAACCGACCACCAAGCCTGGAATTAGCTAGGTTGTGAACGATTTGGGGTTGCAACTGTAGCTGTCCTGACTGTAACCCTTCTCCGAAATACTCTCAACCCACTATGTTTTGCATGACTCCCTCTATGGTCCATGTATACAGTATGTATATACATATGTGTATATATACATGCATATTTACATACATCTCCCTATGTAACCCTACTTAACAGGTGCCTTTTCTTCCTCTCAGTAATGCAAACCCGGCCTCCAAGCAAACAAAGGTATCCCCCACGAAGGAATCTCCGAGTGCGTACGAGCAAAGTTCCAAGTTGCCACTGAACCTGAGAATCAGGGCTTTAGGGTTTAGGGTTTAGGGTTTAAGGTTTCTGGGCTTTAGGTTCAAGGAAGTGTTGTTCCCAAATCATTTGTTTCAGTGTCTATTCACCTGAGTCTCTATCATTGGGGGATTACGCCTCTGAACCCTAAACCCGATTTGCCAACTCCTTTCTCCGACTGCTTAGGGTTTATGGTTTCAGCGTTTTGTAGCTTCAGATCTGAAAAGGTTTTTTAATGTACGTGAGAAACGGAGGCTGCCTCCCTAGGTGAGCTATAGTGGGATTCAGGGTTTAGGGTTTAGGGTCTGAAATTGTAGTATCCCCCCTAATAATCCTTCTAATTGTCCCCTATATTGGTGGTTGTCAAAATTATGGTCCCGTTTTGGGTACCCTAAATAGGTGCCGTATTAGAATAGCGATCCAGAAAGGGACCATAATTTTGACAACCACCCATATGATCCCCCATACAGCCCCCTCTAAGGAGTTTAGGCTACGACTCAGGTCTGGTGCTAGGCCTGGTCCCGGGCTTTGTCTGCTACTTTGGGTGTAGGGGTTCAGGTCCTGTTTTGGCTTCAGGCATTGGGATTCAGGTTTATTGCCATTGCCTGCGGTTTGGGGGCGGATTTTTGAGTTTAATATTTTAAGGCTTTGGAATTACTAATTAATGGTAAGTTTATATGGGCACGGTTTAGGACTTAGGGTTCCATCACATTTCTATGCATCCCAGGCCCTTTCGCATTATACTTTGTCCACAGAGCTAGAAATTCCAAGTGAACACTGTGTCACCAAAGGCCTCACCCTGTTGAGGCATCCAATGTTGTCTTTAGTGTTGAACGGTTGCTCTGGACAGGGAGTCACCAATTAAAAGCTCATGATCTTGCCAACATGCTCCGAAGGTAAGGCTTAAAAATAGTAACAGTAGTAGTCATAGCAATAGTAAGAATGAATTGGAATGATGGTATAGAAAGCGTAATGATAGCAATCATAACAGCAATAAGAACGATAAGAAGAATAGTAGCAATAATCATAGCAGCACTATCGTATTAACACTAGGAATAGTAGCCATCATAGCAACTGTAGGGCTGAAATACTTCAGAGCCTTATGAGCTGACCACTGTGAAGAATCTCTAGGGCTGCAGCTCTGACCGGGCCCAGAGCTGAGTTCTACATGTATCCCTGGGGGTTTAGGGTTTTCAACATCTACCCCTGAGGCCTTGGGCGGTTTTACAAAAGTAAACATCATCTCAAATCTCAAGTCGCAACTGAGTCTTTGGCTGTCTTTGCCTGAGTGCCCGGCACCATGCGAATGGCGCTCTGCACCGCCTGTCACCCAGCACCGCTTCGACCGTCCAAGCGTCGGCTAATACTACGAATACTAACAACTTAGTATCAACATATTCTGTTTTTGGGGAATTATTGCTGGTCGTTGAACGACGTTGCGCGCTTAGTGCGCCTGATGAGAAACAGCATGTCCAAGCAAGCAACAGAACTGCCAGATGAGTCCAACACAAACTTAAAACCCAAAGCTCTCCCTGCCCAACACTCGCAAATCCTGAATCCTAAGCCCTTGCCGCCAAATCCAAGCTTCAGCCACTAACCCCTCAACGCCGAATTCTGGCCAAAGCTGCCTTCGCCAGCGTGGGGTCCAGCTGTTCGCCTCCTACGACTTCTAGTAGGGTTAAGGGTTTACAAGGTTCAGGGTTTAGGGTTTACAAGGTACAAGGATCAGGGTTTTGGGAATAGGGTTTGCAGTTAGAGTGTTGGGGAGGACGCTTTCATCACTCTAGATCTGACAAGGGTCCCTATGCATGCCGCTAGACTCCGCTAGACTTGCTACCAGGAAACCCGCAGTTCAGGGTTTAGGGCTCAGGCTGTTGGGGTTTTTGGGCGCGCCCGCCACTACCTTAGAAAAAGGAATTGGGGCAGGCTCCTCAGGTCTCCCTTGTACTCTGACAGCAACGAGTATTCATAGAATGCCATCCGTTACTGCCCGTTGCTTGCATTGCTTCTAGTCTAATACTCCTCCCTCTGCATGTCATTGGTTTTCTAAACATCCTCCCCACTACAACTACGACCACTACTACCGCCACCACTATCGCTATGACAAATGATTCCTT
This sequence comes from Symbiodinium pilosum, assembly GCA_905231905.1. NCBI lineage: Eukaryota > Dinophyceae > Suessiales > Symbiodiniaceae > Symbiodinium > Symbiodinium pilosum. Next base: position 10,033 of record CAJNIZ010047592.1, on the reverse strand, counting down.
GGAACTCTCATAGACGAGACCTAGATTGGGACCAGCCTAAACCCCAACCTTTATAAGTAGCACCACTTCGGGCTATCTGGACCCCTTTGGATTCTTTGAGCCAGGCCCTCCGCTGGCCTTTTTTCGCCACAATGCGCTGCCGCGCGAGGGCGAAAGAGTGTATCGCTCCGCTGTCCAGGCATGCCTGTCAAAGCTTCATCAAAACCCTGAACCCTCAAAACACAGCTTATTGCAGGAGAGATTTGGGATTTCAGGGTTTAGTGATGCTAAATACGACCATTAAGAGCATGCTTACGTGAACTTGAGCTCTCAGGACTGCTCAGCATGATGCAAAAATCAGAACCAATCACCGACTGTGTTGAGATTGGGGTTGAGCCAGGCATTGATTTTGCGCTGCAGATTGCGATTGCTGTGGATAGCCTGCACTCCTCGACGCTGATTCGCAACGACCGCTATCCATCACAGAGATGGAGGCAATGGCACCAGCAGCAGATGTGGCAATTACCTTTACCTCCTTGCAGTAATGATGATAATGAAGCCCCCGCCCTGCAATGAGAAACATTCCCCTATATACTATCATGGTATTATATTGGGATTACTTCTTGTTAGGCGGCTGGAAGGGGTTGATTCGGGATGGGGATTAGCAGTGATCTTCATTCCGCCTAAACCCTAAACCCTGCTGCCTGCTGGATCCAGGACTCCATGGGCAGCAGGGGTATCAGCTGCACGCTCTTCAGGATCACGGCCTTCAGTTGTGTTCAACACTAGTAAGTATTGGTTTGGGGTTTAGGCCTTCGTAATTCTGCCATTTGTCCTAATGTTCAGTTCTACTGAGGAGACCACAATGCAAAAAAAACCGGGAAAATGGTACTACTGGGATACCCAGGAATAGAAATACAAAGAACAATAAACATAACATTAGGCGTCCATAGCATGAAGCGCAAGAACGAAAGGAACTGCGACGCAAGCTCTCATCGACAAGCAAAGCAGTTCCCCATAAATGGCACTGGAGCTTGGGTATCTGGGCCTTTGGGGCTGGGACTTGGGCTCAGCCAGTTGTAGGAATCCTTTTTTTTGGCATCTCATATATAGAACATCTGTTTTTCAAGCGGGGGGCCTTGTGGGGTTGAGACCTCTCGTAGCTCTCTTGACCCTTTGAATAGGGTTTAGGGCTCACTCTAAACTCACTTGACACTCGAACAAAGGTAAAGTGGGTCGTGGAACCTGCTCCAGACAATGATGGAAAGACTACAGTCCGGCAGGCCTAAACCCGAAACCCTAAACCCAAACCCCATTTTTGGTTTTGGGCATCCCCTGGCCTTAACATAAGAGCCCTACGCTAACATGCTCTCTTGGGCTCCGATTAAGGCCTGAAAGGCGTGGACACCTTAGCTGACTTTAGGACCCTTTCCAGATCCCTCACATTGAACTATAAATATGAGAAGTAGGAAGCCACTGAAGTTGAGAGCCCTAAGCGCCTGGCTAAACTTAACCCAACTAAGTTTATCTTAACATAGGGCCATCGGAACCTGATTCAGTTGCTATAGATTATAATGCCTGGGAAGCTCATAGGGTTGGCTCTAAGAATCCTACATGACCTTCAGCATATCATCATTTACTGGGGCACAAGGTACTTATGGGGATGCTTAGTATCAATTCTACGAACCTCTATGTATTCCTATGTCCATTTCATGTTTCATTATCTCTTCCATTTGATTCTCACTGGGATACTATTCCTAGACCCTGTATAACCCCCATAGAGTCCCTATATGACCACAGACTTTCCATATAACCCCTACATAATCCCCCATATAACAGCAGTAGGAATCAAAAGACGGCCAAGAAAATACCTGCCTCTGCTGGCAGTTCGGACTCTGTGAGTAGCCGGCTGATGACTGCCTCAGCGGGCCACTCCTGCCCTAAGCCTAAACCCTATTATAAACTCGCCCAAAACCTTAAATTCTAAGCCCTAAACTTGAAGCCCTAGACCCCAAACCTTAAGCCCTAAACCCCGGGGTTCAGGGTTTTGGGTCTGGCCCAGGGTCGAAAGCTTGGGGTTTAGGCTCTGGGGTTTGGAGTAGGGTTCGTGGTTTTAAATGTACGTTGTGTGTACAATGTTAGGGTTCAAGGTTTAGGAGTAGGGCTTAGGAGTTGAAAATGCTGCTATTTTGGGTAATTCAAGTTGGCATTTGAGGGTTGTTTGTGTAAGGTGGTTGGGCTATAGCCTGGATGGATCTCACCCATCGCCCCTTCTGGCTCCCAGTCACGTCCTACCAACGCGCCGTGCGCCGTATTGCGTGGCAAGAGCGAGTATAATTCAAGTACAGCTCTCAAGTAATGCTCTAAGTCTTCATCATCTGCACCTTACTGTTACTTGCTGAGGCGGTCGCATTCAGCAGGGTGTTCACAAACTCCTGGCGAGCCGCGGCCATAGGTTGAGCAACACTGAGGCACCCAGTCGGCTTTCTGTTGGCAACATCGACTGGGTTGCTGCCAAGGAAGTTAATTTCTCAAAACATATGGGTATATAAGGAAAATTAGGGTGTCATTATTCGAGTAATTTACTTTAGGTGTCTCAACAGCAACCCAGACGTCTATGTCTCGATCCGGGATATGATGCAATCCAAGCGGAGCTCAATAAGATCTACTGATCTGCGCAAAGGTTTCATAGCTCACCTTAATATTGCTATTTATTATTGTTGATCGTATTATTGCTGTCAGTCATTAGGGGTATTCCTGCTGATATTATGATTGTTATTCTTGCGAAGCCCTTGTGGCGAGTTGGGGCACAGGCAACGTGCCTGACTCTGCTGCTTCTGCCGGAGCCAGGGCTCTAAAGCCGGCCTCGTGTGAGCCATAATCTAAACTCCTAGAATCCCCCTTAATTCTAGACAATCCCCTATTTAAGCCACTTCAAGGAGTTTAGACCGTAGCTCATGTTGTCTGACCCGTTGAGGTTTGCACGCAGTATTCCAAGGGCAAATACAGTGGTCAGAGAAGACGTGGAGATTCACAAGCTTGCCAGATGGCATCTGTAGCAGCTTTGTTTTCAGGGTTCGTTCTCATGAGCATGTATAAAACTTGCAACTCGACGAACAATGTTTTAAACCAGCTAGGCAACCTTTCAAAAAGGTCAGGGCCCCTGTCAGGGATCGTTAGTAACAGGCCCTCTACGAATTGGGTATATCATTCCATATAACCCCTATATAATCCCTATAATCCTTAGTAGTTTCCATTTTCTTTTCCATGATCCCAATATTTAATATTCCTTTTGCAACTGCCATACGAGCCTCAAATGCGTCATTCTCACCTCCAGCGGCCCAAGTGGCAACAGAAGCCACAGTTGATTCCTTCAAATGATGACCTCTCAAAGGACAGAGGTGGGTCAAGTCCCCCAAGGCAAAGAGGGCTTTCTGGGCTTTGGCGGAACAAACTTTGCCGACCAAACCTAGCCCTTGCATCCGCGACCCTAACACTTTAGAACAGCAAAGCTCTATCATCCTAAACCCCACAAACAGCAAAAGTCGATCATCCTGAACCCCAAAACTCTGCAACACTACAAAGCTAGGATCCACTCAGCGCCAAAAAACACTAAAACCGCAGGGGGGTCAAACTTTAAGCCCCGCAATCCTGACCCTAATTTTTATCTTGGATGCCCCTCTAATGTCCTGAAACAAAGCCTGGTCTTTGACGGGGCTAAGGTCGAGGCAGTAGCAAGGCCAAGAGAGACAGAAGCCATGTTATGAGCTTTGTCGGGGTCGGCCCCGTTGCCTGTCCGAGGTTAGAAGTATGGGCCCCTAATATGGGCCCTTAGGCCCCTTGGCAGGATTCCGGGGACCTTGAAGGCATATAATAAGGATCCGAAGGTTGACCGTATGGCCCTAATACTAGTGGCCGATGGTTTCAACGTTAGAGCCTGGCTACTGCTCAGAATTTTGTGATGGGTTGTGACCGGGTTTTGGTAGGCCATCCTGCTTAGATGTCATCTTTGGCGTTGGATTTGGGGTTGCCTAAGGGGTGGTGTCCTGTTTCGGTGGGCCATCAGGATCTTCCGCATATGCTTTGAGACGACGAAGACGCCATGAATGAATCTGCAAGAATCTGCCCAAAATTGCATGAGCAGCTGGTTGCGCCAAATGCGAGTTCGTCTTCTGATCGGGTGCAAGATCATTAGCCAGTCACGGAAGTCAGCAAAGAATGCATATTTTCGTCTGATTGGATTGCGCTTAGGGGTAAACCAAAATGGAAAAACATATCATTGAGGTCATTGAGGTACCCCTGTCATCGGCCAAGCCGCGTTCAACAAGCACAGGCATCGGACTCGGAGAGGCTGTATGTATGTTGTTCCAGCCACCAGGATGTCAAAATCGTCTTCTGCATAGCAGCATCTTCCAAACGAACCTGCGCTTCTGCAAAGATACATGCGCGGCTGGCATGCATTGCTCAGTATCGTTTCCTGCAGACGCAAAGGCAATGTCCAACTAAGTACGGATTCCAACAGAGAAGCTACCGCGGTTTGGTGAAGCATGGGGCAGGTAAGACGCATGCGCGTCAAGCTGACTGAGGCTTGAAACTGGATGTGCCCCCCTTGCCTCTATTTTTCGATGGATGCGCGCTGCATACTCGCATCCTTCAGAGATGTGTGCGCAACCTGCTGTGTGTCCACAACACGTTGCCACAAGAATGAGCCCAAGTGACGCGCTTGGAAGCGTTCTGCAATTGGATGTCCAGCAGCAATCCAGAGCCTGTAAAATTACCCTGCAGCTGCCGAATGTACTTTCTTTCCAGGCCTCTACAAGGGGGACGACCATGCCCACATACCCAGATACGCGGCTGAAACAGTACGTGCGGTCCTGTATGCCCGGAGCCTGAAGCTGTTCTGAGCTGTACAAGAAGACAGACTTCCGTACAGTCCTTTCGCGTGAAGAAAGCATCTGCGTCGGAAGAACCCGGAAAACGCTGCATCTCATATTCAAGAGGATAAGCCCATTCTGCAAGGCTGCTTCCAGGATCTTGAACCCGTGAGCTTCCTGACAGTAATTGTTACCACTCATTTTGAGGCCTTTGTTGCGTGTTCCTTCTCGCGCATGTTTCGTGATAAGCCGCCTCTTCGCTATTTGGCAGATGGAGAGTTCAAGGACTATTTCACTCGCAGCTTGTCAGACGCGCAGAAGCGCCTAAGCAGCGATCGAAAGCGTCTGCTGCATCGCCGCAGCATTGAAGCTGCCAAGATCATTCTCTCGCGCTTGCAGCTTAGCTTGTGCAAAGAAGCACTGCCCGTTCACACGATGATACATACTACGATAGCAGACTGCCTGGACAGACCCAGAAGCGTCCACACGCGTGGAGTGGTCAGCTGTCGCGCACGAGCAATTCTTGCGAAGTCGATTTAGATAGCCAGCGTCATCCCCACAATGTTGCAACATACCGACTGAAGTGCCGCGCGCATTCCTGGCAGCCTTTGCTGTGGATCAGCACTGGTAGCCCTAAACCCTAAACCCAAAAGACACAGGAATGAGGTCCACAGCCCACCTCTGATTACATATCAGCGCATCCTAAAGCCCCCACCTGAGCCCTCGAATGTCAGGACAAAGCCTTCGGCTTCCTCAAACGGTGCGTCTATGCTTTACAAGAGCTCACGGAAGAAGAAATCCAAGACAATCTGGAACAAGTTCTTGTGGCTAACCTTACATACGCTGTAGCATTTGTCCTTTCCTGGCCAGAGGCCAGAAGTTCAGTCATGAGGTGGACAGTCATGCTGCATGTCTTACTGAGAATGCTGCTGCCTTGCAACCTCAGCATTCTGTGCTGCTTTTCCCACGGGCCTGCATGCCGAACTCAAGAGAGCGACTTAGAGTCCACAAGCAACTCCGGAAGCGGACTCCCTGAACCTTACACACTACACCCTCGCCCGCAAGCCCTGACTCCAAACCCTGAAAGCCTTGAAGCTCGACCCTGACTTGAACCCTCAACCTCCTGGAAACCTAATTTGAACGCTCAACCATCAATTTTGGATCCTCCGTAAACTTGGAAGCCTCGACTTGAACCTTCAACGATTTACACAATTAATCCTCAACCACAAACGTTGAACCATGAGCTTGAAACTTTGAAGCCTCAACCCTAATCTGGAAACCCCTGGGCCTTACAATTTCAGCCCCCAGCCATAACTGGGCCAGAATTCGGAACCCACAGCTTGAAACGTTGAACCCTCAATTAAACACCTTGACCCCTAAGCTTGAGGCTTCTAGCACCCTACCTTGAACTTAGAACCTACACCTTTAACCCGATGGACCCCACACCCTGGTTGGAAGTTTCCAAACAACAAGGTACCTGTTATATACTCCTAAATACTGTACTTCCTGTTCTTATTATCTACTTTGACTCCCAAAGGAAACCCTCAACCTTAAGAAGCTAGAGCCCTACATACCCCTGAACATCAATACAAAATCCTGTAGACCCCAATGTAAGACCATATACTGCTGTATAAACCCCACCCTTGTCCCTAAACTCCTAAACCCTGTGAACCCTAAACCCTAAGCCCTCAATCCTATAAACCCTTAACTCTATAGACCCTAAACTCTATAAACCCGGCCCTAAACTCTATAAACTCTGCCCTGAACTCTACAAACCCTCAACCATTGTGGTATACCTAAACCCTAAACCCTAAACCCCTGGCCTGGGGGGTCGACTGCTGCGCCTCACTTAGCTGTGCGCTCGAGGCCAGCACGGCCTGACTTTTGCTTCTAGGGGTCCTGCTAATTCCCTAAGAGTCCAAGGACCCAAAATACTAGGGTCCCTTTAGAGGGGTTACAGGGGGATATATAGGGACTCTATAGGGGTATAATATAGGCCCAAAATAATAAGGCTTTAGGGCCCAAATACCATTAATATGATCGTATTTGGGGCCTAAAACCCTATCCTTGGACCCTAAGGGATTTGAAGGGTCTACAGGGAGCCAGGGAGCATCTCAGGACAGTCAGGACATGTAAGGAGAGAGGGAAAGGTTTATGGTAAAGGAAGGAGAGGGAAAGAGAGAGATAAAGAGAGAGAGAGAGAGAGAGATTTCCAAGGTTCAGGTCATCAGCTGCCAACAGCGACTACAAACTTAATTACTGTACAAAGGAAATCCCGGAAAGGATCACCTGTTTTTTGGTAGTCCCCATGTAGAATCAAACCAAGTTCTAAGTTGACTCCAGTATAAAGGGTACAGTCTTCAGAGCGCTTCCGGACTACAAAACTCAAGGACTAGCAGGTCCAAATAGGATGAAATGCATGTTAAGCTTCCGGCTTCCTGGCTTCAATTGGTATGGGGTTTAGGGTTGAGGACATGGCATTTCTATATAACCTCTGAGGCGATGGCATAATCCCAAAACATATGCGAACACTCAAACTCCCTCAGCCTTTGAAGAATCCGGCAGGCCCTAGCCGGAAAAACACCAAACCTTCAACCCTGTACCTCCGAGCCCTAGACATCTAAACCCCAAACCACTTCAGCCCTTTCTAGCCCCTAAACCCTAAACCACTGGAGCCCTTTCTAATCCCAAAAAGGAACCCTCCATTTCCCGGAAACCTCGGCAGCGCTCCGCATCACCGCTTGGGGAAGCAACTGCTGTGCGGAGGGCTCCTTGAAGAGGTATGTAGGGATCATAGGTTTCCACGCGGTTTAGGGTTTAGGGCTTGAGGTTCTGACTAGGCATGTGGGTCCCTTATGGTTATAGATTTGATTACGGCACCTAATACTTAGGGGTAACAAAACAGGACCCCAAATTTGGGAACTACCCATGTAGGGACTCTAGGTTTAGGGCTTAGGGTGCTGGAATCTGATGTTCAGGGTGTAGTGATTGAGGGGTTAGTCAGAACATAGGGCATATTAGAATCTTGGGGGAGATTCTTGGGAACGTGGTTGAGGGCAGGGGGTCTAAAGGGACTTAAGTATTCGGCAGATGGGTGGACCTGCAACGGCTAGATACGTTTTGTGGGTCCTCCAGAAACTGGAGCTCAGGCCCTTTTGTCATGTTAGGGAGCTGCACAAACAACCAACCGGCATCCTCAAGCACACTTAAGCGGTGCCTGCCCCCCAAAAGCGCAATCAAGATCTTGTAGGAACATCCCGCGTTCATCTGCATGGTATGGTTTCCATATTGAACGTTAGTAAGTGTCCCTAAGGGTCCAAGGACCCAAATAACCCTAAACCCTAAACCCTAAACCCAAATAGTATTTGGGCCCTAAAGCCTTATTATTTGGGTCCTTGGACCCTTATATAATCCCCATACATCCCTGTGTATCCCCCTATAACCCCTTTAAAGGGACCCTACTATAGGGTGTATCACTGGGGTTGGTGCCACATTCTCGGTGTGGGAAACGCTTTCCAAGCTTCGGGTGCTCAAAGGTAGTGTACTGCGGTTATATTGGGATAATGGAAAGAAAATGGAAACTACTATATATTGGAGTTATATTGGGATAATGGAATGGAAACTACTATATTATAATAGGGTATATATTGGGTGAGTCACTGCTGGGGCCGCTGCTGCCAAGAGGACAGACAGGAACTGCGACGCCTGAAACAATGAAGGCTTTGGTCCCTGTTTTCTGGAGCCATGAGCTTTCTTAAGAAAACTTTTCTGCTAAGTATGGTATGTCATGTTGCGCTAGGCTGTGTGTCTCTTGAAAAAGGACCCCTGGGCACTGAGGGTTAAGCTCCTTTGGACTGAAGGCTGGAGAAATCTCCGCATAAGTGACGCTTTACCTCAAACTTGCTTTTCGCTCTCCCTGGCTTCCTGTAAACTCCATGAACTCAACCTGAATCTCAACCCTGAACCCTTAACCTCAAACCCAGCATCCTCAAATCCCTGCAGCCCATTCATCTATGGGTTGCATCTATCCCGTCTACGCTAATCAGGAGGGTGCAGCTTACATGCGCAAATATGTTGTTTCTCAGAACAAGGGATCGGTAATGTTGATGTCCTGATTATAGATTGATGCGGTCCTGCCTTGAGCAGCAGGTTCCAGTTGCCCTGGTGGTTGACGAACACCGCAATGGCAGCCTGTGGGGTAGCAGCTGGGCTGGCTTTCTTGGGGACCTCAGAGGATATAAATCAAGCTTTTGAAGCTTACATCTTATTTAGAAGCATTTCTTTCGATGCTATTGCCTTGGGGTGGGAAAGCCTTACTCCCAGCACCTGCACCCCCGACATGCTTCAGATAGAAGACTAGTCTTTGCATGTGCCACGCTTGTATCCTGATAGAGATATCTGGTCACCACGGGACAGCCCCTCAATAGCCCTTTACAAAACAACGGGAACCCAACCGACAAACCTCCAGTTCTCAATGGGCTGCCGTTGGCATTGCGGCCTTCCCGAGACCCCCAAAACCCCTAAGAAACAAACATACTGTAATTCTGAACATCTTGTATGGAATGTGGCTCCGTGTGTATCTTAGCCTATCTGATATGGCCGACATGCCATGCCGCCATACTGGAACTACATGTCCGGGCATGGAAACCTATTGACACCCCAATGTTATCCTAATCCTGGACCCCCCTCCCCCAAAAAATAATGTAGAATTACAGCCTTCTGGGCTGCTCTTAGGTGTCTGGAGCCGTAATTTTACCTACCTTGGGGGTCCAGGATGAGGCAGGAGATGGCAAACGTCGAGTAGGAGCTGACGGACTGAATCCTCATCCCCTCTCTAAATCATGCATGAGTTGCTGTTTTGTGGTATCCAGAAATAGACCCGCAGTTTCAGACGAAACCCGGCAACTAGGTAGGTCTCTTGCTAACACCTGGTGTCATCTAAAATGGTAGTTCTGATATAAGAGAGCTTGGGATATTGCCAGGTTGTAACTTGGGGTCTTCCCGCCTAGCGCGCAACCCTATGAACCGCCTTATGATACAGCTTCCATGCAATTACCCGTCTTTCTTGTCCCTTCCATTCACCATGACTGCCCTGATCCCTAAAGCCTGTACATCCCTCCATACCACCATAAATGTGCGTATATACTACATACATAAGTACACACACATATACATATATA
>CAJNIZ010047591.1:9320-31755 GCA_905231905.1 Symbiodinium pilosum | reverse complement strand
AGCACAGTCAGTCCCCCAATGGGTGGAACCGGTGCACCCTTCGTTGCTTCTGCACTGCCCTCAAATCTTTCCCAGGAACATGCCAGCCTCAAGAAAATTCTCTGGGACCGGCAAAAAGCACTCTTTGCCTGAAGCACCTCCAGTGCCGTCAGACGTCGCCGCCCCCTTTTCTTGGGGGTCGGCGGCACGGCGTCAGCCCTTAAATAATATGGCTATATGTAGCCCTTAATAGGACCCCTCATATAGACTGTTACTGGGTGGGGGCAGTACACAAGCCATTACTCTTATTATGGTTTCTATTGGGCCATGAAAGCAAAGCTGTTGCAATCCTCCGGTGTCAGCTGCGCTTCAGCCCTGACCTGGCGGTCTACGCATCATGCCAGGGGTTCTCTTCTCCGTTTATGAGGGCGTTTAAAGCCTGAAGGAATTCAGGTAGGGATGGTGGGATTCTGGATTTGAGCTGCCTAAAGACTGCGAGTCCCCTCGATGGAGAACACGATGGAGTTTATCTGGGGGATGGGGAGGGGTTGGGGCGTCAGGCCCTAGAAATCGGATCTGAAGTTACACACAGGGACACACATTTTGAGAGAGGTGTGTGTGGAAGCTATTGCGTGAAAACTCCTTTGCCTCGCGGAGTTAAGGACATGTCAAGCAATTCATCACGTTGGGTATTGATTACTAGTTCTTGTGTAATCCGACTTCTGGGCCCAGTCTCTGCCGCTCTTTGCGATCCTTTTCCCGCTTGCTGCGATGATTTGTGCTGTCACTACCTATACGAGTTTCACCAACATCCAGCACTGATACATAGCTGCAGCTACGCTTTCTTGACTATCGCCGGCTGCAACGACGGCTCGAACTTCCGCCCCCGCACCCCATTCGCCAGAACGTGAATAATGATGCAGCACGGAATTAACATGCCCAATCTTCTGGTAGTCAGAAAGTATCGAGCCTTTCCACCATGCAGCGTTTGCAGGTGCTAGATTTCCTATAGCTGCTACAACATGCTACAACCACTAACCTCCATTGCTAGCACTGGCTTAAGCCGTGCACCCGAAGGAGCAGCTTGCTGCTGCCGCATATTAGGGTTATATTGGCTTAATATTGGGGAAATACTGGGGTAATACTGGGGTTATATTAGGATCATAAATAAAGGGATTATAAAGGAATAATGGAAAACAAAATGGAAACTACTACAATGGTATCATATAATGATTACAAGGTATCTATTGTGGGTTACATAGGAACAAAGGAAAATAAAGTGGAAACTACAAACTTTATAGGTATTATATAGAGCTTGTATTGCTACGGGCGCCAAATGTAGTTTGCCTGCGCCCACTGTGTTAGGCTGCATCCGAAACTTCCAAAACCGGGGCACGCGCAGTGCTTTGGAAGGTTTTGGGTTTATCGAGTAAATACGAATTCCAGCAAATAATCCAACATTTTTTGCCGGAAGCTCACCCTTTGCGTAGATCGTGCCTCGCGAAAGCGCGTTTTAGGATGCTTCCGCAACCTCAAAAACGTCACAGACGCAATGTTTTTAAAGGTTTTGCCTTTATCCAGTGGGTGAGAATTCAGGCAAAAAATCCTGGAGTTCTTGCCAGAATGCATCACCGACTACGGAGATCACACGTCGCGAAAGCAGGTATTACGATACCTCCCAAGTGCAGGATCCTTCCGAAACCTGGCGTCCAAGCCCTCACAGCTGGTGTGGGACTTTTGGAGTTTTACTGGCTCACACCATTTCCCTGGGCAAAGGCAAACTCCAGCAACCCCCAAAGCCTAAACAACCCCAAACCATAAGATAGCGGATTAGATAGGGGACTATATAGGGTTTGCCACTTGCATGGCCGAAGCAGCGCAAAGAACGATCCGGTTGAAGTCCGAAGCTGAAGGATGCCAAGCTCAAACAAACCACGCACCTAGTACAATGTTTCCATTTTCTTGTCCATTATCCCAGCATAACCCCTTTGCGATAGAATTCCTATAGTAGTTTCCATTTTCTTTTCCATGATCCCCATATTACCCCTATATAATAGAAAGCTTCAGCTGGCCCCACCATGCTGGCTTGCACTGCACATTGGCCAGAACATACAGCCACGAAGGTCCAAACCCCACAACTCCAAACTCTAAAACCTAAAGGGCCCCTAACCCTTAACCCTAGACCTCCTAGTAGTAGTAGTAGTAGTACTAGTACTAGTAGTAGTAGTAGTACTAGTACTAGTACTAGTACTAGTACTAGTACTAGTACTACTACTACTACTACTATTATTGTTCTAAGCAATTCTTTCTGGCCTGGGCTGCCACCTGCGCTTGTCGGAGAGCTGCTGGTGCCACAGCTGCAGCCTTTGCTGGGTAACCTGCATGGACTTGGTCGCATGGCTGTTGAAGTCATGCTTCAAAACATGCCTACACCGTGTTGAGGATGACAGATAAAATCGCAGCAGTGCTTCCCATGATGGCACACAAGAACAGACACGGTACATGGATTAAGCTAGATGGAGCTGCACTGCGATCTTTGCCTGCAGCAGGCATGGCAGCCTGCGAGACCAGGATAGCTTTGATTCTATTTCGCCATCAGATTGTAGGAGTCCTGTTGGCGCCTGGACGGGTGACCGTAAGCACGCCAAATTCTAACGTCCATCAAAAACCGCGCACCAGATCAAACATAACGCCAGTTGGACAACAGAAACCCATATGAGCAAAAGGGAAAGGCATGTGAAAAGAAGGCGAAGCCATGAGACGAGAAAGGAAACCGTGGGAGCCCAACATAGACCGCCAAATCCTATATTCCTCACCATGGGGACCCAACAAAACCCTGAGTTTTGCACATCAGCCAAAACATGTCGACAAATATGCCATCCCGAACCATGAGCTGCGCGAAAACTGAGTGGGGGTTTTCTTAAAATGGGGGATCCTTTGTTGCGGGTCCTTATTATTGGGATTATCTTGTTTGGAAGTTTAAGTCCTACTGATGTAAACTACCCAGTGCTAGTCGATTGGCCGTGCGTTTATCAAACGAGCTGGTCTTGACACACACATACATACTATACCTGTAGTAGTTTCCAGTATCCCCTGTATAACCCTAAATAATATGGTAGATCCGATTTTCCTTTCCATTACCCCAATATAACAGCAATATACACATACCAGTGGAGAGTTGATACAGTCTAATCAGCCATGCGTGCCCATAATATGAACGAACACAGTTGGTCTTGGATATCATGCCGGCTACAAGAAGCGCGTGCGAGCGAAATTGACCAAGATAGATGGTGTTCGGGCTCAAAAGACTTCTTCGTAATCAAACGAAACGTATTGGATTACCAAGCTGAAGGTGCCGGAATAGCAAGGATGCATATCTCTCAACATTCTCAACGGCTGGCCATAGGTTTCAATCCAGACCTAAGCATGTTTGGAGCTTTCTTTGGGACCTGTGGAGTTCCGTCTTCGGTTTTGCCAGCTAGTCTGCCTACTGTTGTTAGCTTTGGGTTCTGCAGCCCCGGAGTTTGGTAAAACAATATGCCCTGAAACACTGTTTCACATCTTCTGGTCAAAGCTCTGGACAACGGAAGAATCTGTCGTTTCCAATTCCCGCGACAAAACCTTTTTTGAACATCGATTGCACGAAGATTACTGCCAGAATCTAGCAAGCGCCGCTTCACGCAGAACAACGGAGTGCCCTCCGGCCTAAAGCTCTAAACCTTCCATCTTATTTCCCATTATCCCAATATAACCCCAATACGAACCCAATGGGTACCTGCCTTTGAGCTCACACTCGGATGCATTGGCCGGGCAGGTGCCTTGAGGCCGGCGCATACACCGTTGGGCCAGCTCGCACTGATGTGGGGGGTCGTTAAAAAGGCCCTTGAAGAAAAAAAGAGGCCATTGGGAATACTCTTCCTTAAAAGGAGATCCTAACCATACAAGGAACCTATATTATCCCCTAAACCCTGAACCGCCATTTTGGGGACAGGTATTCTGAACAACCATCACGTGTTTTGGAGGCCGGGGATGATCGGGGATGCAGGATTCCTCTGGCTTCTTTCTAGTATGCAAGTCACCTTTCCTGGGTTGCTGTTAAGGAATTGAATTTAAGTTACTATATAGGGGAATCCATATTAACTACTATATATACCCATTATGGCAACTTATCTTAAGTTCTTTAACAGCAACCCAATTTTTCAAGATGTCTGAACAACTTCCATGGTCTTGCATTCGAAGACCAAAGCATACTCTTGCCCATGAACCGCACTTCCAGCCCAGCTTTGAGAACTTTCTCTACAATTCCCTGTAACAGAAGCATTGCGATAGCCACCATCGTGATGATCATCCTGATCATGAATCCCTATTTCAAGGCCCGAAGCCCTCCTTAAACCCAAAACAATATTGTTTTTCCATGTTGTTTTCCATGCCCTCCCCCTTTCCATGAAGAACCCTAAACCCTAAACCCTAAACATGATGTTCGCCTTGCCTTGCTCGCCACGGCCTTCGCGCGAGCGGATCGCGCCTCTGCAGCGAGGGCTGCGGCTCCCCTGGCAGCCAACGAGGGGGTGTCTCAAAATAGTGATCCTCTACCGACCATAGGGGCATGTCAGACAGGGATGATATTATGGAGACGCTCCTAAGGAATCCTATAAGGATAATTTGAGAAATTTCTCTGTAGATCCCTGACGCATGAACCCTTCTGATCTAAGGTCTTCAAACATGCGCTTCACACTCCAGACAGAGCACATCCCGAAGACTCAACAGCAAAGAGCAACACGCCCCCCCGCAAACTGCAGCAAAACCCAACAAACCACTACCCAACATCTACGCATCCCATGACACTGACATACTCTACATGTCACCACACGTGGTATCATGTGGCTGCAGTCCTAGCTACAGCCGCTCTAACCTGGGCATCTACAGCTCAAGTGCAGGTTGAATTGTCCCCAAGGCGGGTCCATCCACTTAGCATGTCTTCCGTTCCGGCAGCAGTTCTTTCAGCCAGTGCCCGTCCTCCCTTGCCAGTGCATCATTTCATGAAGGATTTATTGGGGAGCACAATGATTTTCCAGAGCCTGAACGCATGCCACAGGAGTTAGGCAGCAGCCAGACATGATTAGGGATCCCCTTTTTGTCACACCACCTTCATCTGGAGTGCTGTTAAGAGACGGGAAATCTTGAATTCAATGAAATCATGATAACCCCTCATATTAAGCCTCCCTGCCCCCGAATATTAAATATTCCCAGTAAACTATAACGTACCACAATGGAGAGTACTTAATATTAGGGGGGTGGGGGATTCAATATTGGGGGATGAGCGGCACATACTTGCGGGGCATAATCACCTGCTTGAATTGATGCATGCAAATGGACGCACAGCATGAGGGAGGTAGAGTACCATATTGTGGTCCGCATAGTGCAGGGTTCATCAATCAACGCCCTGCGTTAGCATCAGCATTAAGCTGACTCATTGGAGCACTACCCGACCGTATGCTACCTTTGAGAACTATTGCTAGATTCGGGCCTCTTACTTCAGGTTGAAATGGGGTTGCTAAGAAAGCACATCATCAGTTGAGGTATGAACCATCAGACGCGCCCCCTTGCCGCACCTCTCTTTCTCATCTGTCACAGGCGCCACAGCCGCTTCTGCCCTACGCAGTTGCTGCTCCTCTACAATGGCCCTGGCACAGGTGAGATCGGCTCCCTTTGGCATGGCTCACCGGATCCCTGCCTGGCTTTCTCAACCTTGGCCTTGCTGTCTTCGAAAGAACGCTTCAGGACCTTGATCTCGTCCACAGTCAGCCTCATGGCGCAAGAGCACAAGCGTGTATTGCAAGTGGTGTGCTGCGTTTCACGGATTGCTTGGCTCCAAACATCTTCTTCCCCTTCTCCCATCCTGTGATGATGACATAATGTGCCATTTTTTTCAGCATGACGCGAAGCAGCATGCAAGGCACCAGGCTCCAGACTCTCGTAATCCTTGCGCACATCCTGTGTGTCATGCGTAGTTGCAAATTACACTCCGTGCAACCTGTGCGACCCATGGCACTATCTCAATTTGTTCGAAGCATCCTCACCTCGAAAGCCTTCTCTGCCTTTGTGATGTCTTGCTTTGCCTCAAGTCGCACTGCTACTCCAACAGCCAGTCTTGAACCTACTCATATGTGGGTTGCAGCTTCTGCCATTACAACTGCTTCTGACTGAGTAATGACGCTTTTCCCCTTGCTGCTCCTGGAACCCGTTGTGTTGGGACCGCGACTCGGCGCACGTGAGCGGGATCTTCCCTGTTGAAAGCAGCCTTGCAATAGCTCTCACACATCCTGCTTGTCAGCAAATCCTGCTACCATCTGCTACCTATGATTTCTATGGGTCTTGACAGCATGCATCGGGTCAACAATTTCAAGGCTTCTGAGCATCTGAGAAAGCAAGCAGCACTGGGGCAAAAGCAAACACAATGCAATAGGCACATATAGAAGCCACACTCTTCTGGTATCTTGTGGTCGACCCCAACGGATGGGCACCAAACGGAAAAAGCTGAATCTCAGCCAAACCCTAAACCCTAAACCTTAAACCCTAAACCCTTTGGCCTCGAGGCCAGTGAGAAGCTCTTGGAGCTTGCCCTTCTTGGCTTCTCCGCCTGAAGATATGGGGCTTTCCCAAAATTAGGGGTACCCTCTTTGGGGGGGTCCCATAATAAGGATTCTAATATATTGGGGTCTATATTGGGGTCCCCCTGTCTCGGGAAACTACAATATTTTGCAAATAATATTTTGCAAGCCAAGCGATTGTGCCATGCACAGGGCTTACAAGAATCACACCAGCACGGCTGTTTTATCAAGCGAGCGTGCTTGCAGCAAGTGCAAGAAGGAAGTGCCCCCTGCCTTTAGAACTATCGTCGATGGACTTGAGCTGTCCCTGCAAAAACCTTAGGCAAACCGGATAAGAAGTCTGGATGCAGCCTCGGCTTACGTGGCATCAGGCTCTTTGGCTATCTTCTTCTCGAAGGATGCCACGCCATCTGTCTTTACAGCCTTCAGAGTCTTTGCGACGTCGCATGCTGTTTCATGCAGTTGTGAGGGCGAGCTTGCAATGCCTGCAGCTGCTCAAACAAAGCTTTCTTGACATCTGTCTCTGTCGAGAGGATTGCAGCCTGAAGGAAAGGATTTGCCCAAACATGCCAAAACTTCAGATCATGAGCCAAGCATGAACCTGCTCGTCGCTGGGGCTCTTTATGCCTTTGACATGTTCGACCTCAGAGAAAGCTTAGCACCTCCAGATCAGGAAGAACTTTCGCAGTTGCAATCCGCCTCCTTCAGCCGAGCGATGAGCCCACACAGTGACAGCTCAGCAATGGCCAGCGGGGCCATGGCGCACGGGAAGAGGATTACCACACTCTGCTCAAACAGTTTCCTGAGTTTGCTCAGCATTCTCAGGCTAAGGGGATTTGCGCTGAACGCTGGCTACTGCAGGAAGCTGCAAGATCCGGAATTCAACCTTGATGGGCCAAAATCGCTTTAGACCACGCAGAATCTGGCACAACAGACACTGCTCTGCCGGCCGCAAGTGCACCGTTTGACAATTTGACTTTGACTCCCGCTTGCAATGCCACTACTGTACAGCTGTGACGAAACCGGTGAGACTTTCCAGTCTTGATTACGGAGCACCGCCCACTCAAGACAGTCTAACATTGAATATGACAAACAGCAACTTGTAGCATTCGACTAGCAAGAGAAACTTGTCAGCCATGAGCCCGCTGCCTGACCTGCAAAAAGGGGTCTTTGCAAGCTTTGCACCTGCACAGCATTATCATAGTCCCGCTGCATTGCCTACCTCTTCTTGTGGAGAGGGCATTGCTCTCCACCTGCAAAAGTTGTTGTCGCAGGGTTTGCGCCTGCTGCTGCCGCTCCTGACTTGCCCGGAGCTTAAGCTCCCAGCCATGCTCGTAATGTCTTCTGTGCTGGGCAAATCCTCCACGTCCTGTAAAGGCTGTACCAGCAATCAGCACACCCACTGACTTTTCTCTTGCTATTGCTGATCCTCGTTTTGATGTGTACCATTTTGCCGGAAACCTGCTGGGGCATTTCTTCCGATTTGGAGCGCACCGCAAGAATTCCCGAGCCTGTCCGCGCAAACAAGTCATCGGGCTCATTGTCGGTCGCAGGCCGAGGCCTCAATGTTGAAGTCAAGTAATCAAACCAAACTTACTTATCGGCTTTAAGCGTTTCTGGGGAGTGGGCTCCAGGATTCTGGTCCCGACCTCTGACAACGGACCCCAGATCTGCGATTGCGAAAGCAAATCCGCATTTTCATGCCTCATGGTACTAGACAGACCATATCAAAACTCCCAAGTGGTACCCATACAACCATCCCAATGCAGCGCCTTTTTTGGAGCTGCAAAGCAAGCCTGAAGGATATCGTACAAGACGCACTATGGGTGAGCGTGCGGGTGGCGGCCTCTGGGAGACTGACGTCGTCTCAGCTGCTTCTTCGTCATTGTGTTCTTTGGGAGTAGCGCGCGATTTCCATGAAGCTTGTTGAAGCTCGTGTACTCAGAGCGCATGGATCGAGCTCGAGCTCTGTCCTTCATCGGGCTTAGTGTTGCCGAGTTTTGACCTGGACCGACCAGAAGTTGATCCACTCGGGCTGGGCTTGCAGTACGAGGATGCGAAGGCAGCAAACCGGATTGAACGGCAACTTCGGAGGATCGCTGACCCCCTCTTCCCAGTAGACAGCTCTGTCTTTCCTTACAGGCACAACATCATGGAAGGTCGAGCATGTTGAGCTGCCATGCCCGGATCCATCACAGCCAGCTACTTGGATCATGCCATTTGCAAGCAAATCCTTGGGGTATGGGTCACAACCAAACTCTGCCAAAAAAGCGTTGACTGCCGTCGGCCTCGGAAATGCCAATGTAACGTGCTGGCCAGCTTGGACATGAGTGGCCCAGAGCCAGCAGCGCTTTGGAGCTTGCTTCTGTTTGGGGCTGGCTGAGAAATCGCAGACGTCCTTACGCTTTGCCGGTTCTCCACCTTCAAAATACAGAAATTTAGTGTCGTAGGTCGGCACAATGGTGAGGTTTCGGGTAACATTGGCCTGGGGATTATCCCACAAGGTCTTGCCAAACTTCGTGTCTTGCAAAACCTGGAAACCTTCGCCCAAAGTGCGAAAGATGCCAACATGTTGGAACAGCGAGCTATGAGCTTTAAAATATTCGATCTTTTTCCCTTGCGTCATGGCCAGCATCCATTGATTTATGAGAATATCGCATGGCATCTGATCGTAAAAAAGTAGCAGGAACTGCGCCAGACGCGTAAGTTCGTTGGAATGGAAATATTTGCCAATGAATCCCAGCTGGGAGAAATCAATCATCCTCCATGGCGCATTTTCTTTGGACTTATAAGTCGGCGGGTAGGAGGATGTCACATACTCATTGATTTTGGAAATCCAATTGCTTGCAAAGTTTATGTCGTCCTCTATCTGCAAGTAGTATGGAGCCAGTGTAGCTGCATAGTACATGAGGAAGGCATAGTCGATGTTCTGTTTGGAACGCCACCTCACCCGACGTGCATCATCTTTGTAAGTACAAGTCGGAGGGCAAACATCCAACGGAGGATAGAACTCCTCTTTGGCGTGCAGGCCATGGAAGTGACCAGTGTTAATCAGATCCTGATACTGCTCCTGGAGCTTGCTACTCGTCCGATTCACCCAAGACATGTCAAAGTCGGCAAAATGAGCCACAATGACCACGCTCTTTCGCTCCTCAGCTGTAATGTGAGTGTCGCCTCTTCGGCCTAGCATGAGGTCTACAGTGTCGAGTACATAGTCCTTTTTGCGCTTGACACTTCCAAAGCCAACAGCCATGGATACGCTCGGAGGTACTTTCGTTCCGAAGACGCGCAACTCGTCGCGCGACACGCTGAATAAGGATGACTCTCTGCTTAGCTGCCTGCTCTCTGGATTTAAAAGCCTTATCGAGTCCATGCTGGTCTGGACGGTCATGGAAGCTGCTTTGGGCGGAGGTGTGGAAGGAGTCGCCGCGATCTTTGCTTTCAGCAACTCCACCTCCTCCTCCAAAGCTTTCACGCGGTTCGTCTTCATCTCCAGCATGGACTTTGTGGCTTGAACTTCTTCCTCCAGGCCGGGTCGGCCAGGTGACTCAGTCGTCACGATTGGGATCACGGTTTGTGTGATGGAGGTGCAAGGCGTGAAAGTTCCTGATGGCACTTGTGTGCTGATCTGCATTTCTGCCGTCCAGTGTAGCAGCATAAGATTCTGGACCAACACGACTACCCCGGCACAGCAGAACATCCTTCGCACCATCCAATCGCCAAGGCGCCGGGTTCCACCAACGGCGACTGGACTTCCTTCCGCCACCATGGCTTGCACATGAAACTACAAGCACACTCTGATGAACCTGCCCCCAATTCAAGAACTACGTCAAGTTGCTGGCAGTAGCGCTTGCGCGGTCTTGCTATCTGCGCCTATGCAGCGACTGCGAGCAAAAACCTGCACAATCATGAGCACGTGTGAAGTTCTTGGCATTAGCGACATGTCTCGTGTTCGAAGGTAACTGAGCTGAGCAGCCTATCAGCTGCGCAGCTCCGTGACTCATGCAATCACCTGGCCTCCTGACGAATGTAATCTCAGTCTCAGACATGCTCCTGTTTTGAGTACGCATGGGCCGGCCAAATCTGGCGAGGAGCCTTCTCAACAATCATGTCATAATGTACTTCATGAAGAGAGGTTGCTGGAAACGCATAGCACGCATGTAGCCAAGCCACGATGTAGGCATCTGCTTCATCAAAACTCTCGCCTCAAAAGTCAAGAAAACGCAAAGGCGATCAATGAATGACAGACTGTTGCAGTCCCCTTGTCCCTTCTGGTCCCGGACCGTTGACTGGTAGCACCTCAGCTTCAGGGTGGAGTGGCCTTGTTCAAAGCCCCACAGCATCCCATAGCTCTTGGAAGGCCAGGCATGCGTGCACGATAGTTTTTGGGGTCACGAGACAAAGACGGAAGTCGTCGATTTGTGCCATGTGAGAATGTTAGGGAACTGAGAAAGAATTAGCCTCCCGCATCTGTTGGTGGCCGCAGTGCTCCAGCACGTGGGTATGCTGCTGTTACGGCAACAGCATTGCCTGGAATCTTCTGATGCTGTCACCCGACGGAATGCCAAAGCGGAAAGCTGCAAGTCACTACCCTCACCTGGTCGCCCATGGAAAGTGCCCTCGTTCTCTGAATCCGACAACCTTTCCGAGAATCAGGCTCAAAGCAGGCACGGCAAGCGCTTCGGCTCAGGTCCGAACTCTGGAAGTTGCGGGTGCTCGCCAGGATCAGGCTCCAAGAAGCTGGCACTCTCCATGGGCCTCGTGAGCCAATCGCTACCCAACGTCCCTAGAGGCTGTCTGGGTGATAAGTCACGCGCTCGGGTGTTTGCGTCGCCAAAGACCTGAAGCTGTTGAATGTCTTAGAGTCTTTGTAGCAAGGCCAACAGCTGGGCCTCTGGCCCCACTAGCGGAATGAAGGTCATGTGGAGGCCTGGAAGCCGCTCTGGCCCCTCTGACCCAGGGCTCGGGGCAACAGTTGACCTAACCAGGCTCAACCACATGCAGCTACGGGCAGCCATGCTGCAAAAATGGTCAGGTTGCAGACCGCGAGGTGCTTCTGGCACCCGGGCGCTTCAGAGTCAACCTGGAATGCAAAACGGCATCTCTCACAGTGAACCACAGAGCTGGATGCAAATCTCTGAGGAGCCAGCGTATCACTTGGTCCGAGCTCCTTAGACACACGATGCGTAGCTGGCAGCGTGCCTACCTCGAGAGCACTCCCCATCTTCTGCTTGTGGCAAGGCTCTCTTTCATCACCTCGTCAGCAGGAACAAAGCTAGAAGTTTTGCCGTCCATTCCCTGTGCACTGTCTGTGTTCTAAGACAGTCGAGAAACCAGGAGTGCAAACGATGCTGTAGTTCAAAGTGACGCCAGCAGCGCTCAGAACCTGTGCATGAACTCTTGCTGAGCTGATGGAGTCAAACGACCTGGAGGGGTGCCAAGGAGGGAAATGGGGGGAGCCAGCTTTTGGACGTGGTATGTTGCGCACAACGTGCGAAGCACAAAGGCCGGATTCACGTCAAGCTTGAGGTTGGAGCGCGCACTTTGAAGCACCAATCAGGTGGCTCTGATGACCTGAGGGGCTTAGCGTTGTGTGCTGCACGACCCCTGCCCAAGTTCGTCCAATCCCAGCCCTTGCAGCACAAAGCTGTTGCATGCATCAGCTCCCAGCCGCGGATTGTTCTTCCGAATCGCCAAGATTTCGAAATGATCCTTTCGGCACGTAGGACTTTGCACTCAACTATGCCCAGATATGCTCAGATGCCCTGTGCCTGCGCCATAATGGAGCCCCATAGAGTACCTTGCCAGTTTTGCTGAAACGTGACTGAACCTAAAATGCCGCGTGCTCAGAAAGCTCGAGAACTGCTCGCAACACTCAAGTATGTACAACCTCCATGCATGCAATCTCTTCAGCATGCTGCCATGAAATCAATACAGTATTTGCCGTGAATGTGTGAAGCTGCCCAGGCTGTTTGATTTACTTGGCGTTCACTGGTGATGTGCAGGCAGTCTCAGAACAGATCAGGCGCTCTGCGTGAATAAAGAAGAACTTTTGGCTGGGTGTCTGCTTTAGCAATTCAGATGGAATACTTGAAAAACTGCGCGCTGTCACGCTTCTAGTCGTCCTCTCTATGATGTCCTGAATTTTTGCGACGACTGACAGGATTCGTCTTCCCAGCTTTTCGAGGGCTTGGCCTCAGCTTGGCTCCATTTAGCTGCTTGCCTTTTTGCTGTAGCAGCTGTAGCATGCTTGACAAGTGCGTCTGCAAAGCGCTCGGCGTGCAGGCAGGGTCGCACAGATGCGCGCAGACAACAAACGTTCTCGGCACATGCCTGGGTGCGCACGCGAGCAGCAGGAGAAGCCCACCGTAGGCAACCCAAAGCCCCGACATCGCAAAAAGCCGGCCAGACAAGACGCCGTTGAAGAGACATACTGTACCAAGTCAATCGGCTTGAAAGGGGCGGTGCACGCTTACTAGCGCTTTGTAGGACTAAACAAGAATGACCACCCTCCTTTGATGTTATTCCCTGGCCTCCTTTCAGCACTTCGTCCGTGAGGATGCGCTCCCAAAGACCCCCTGCAAGACAGGCCAACCTTTCCCCCTGCAGCTCAGCTCTTACTCCGGCCAAGCCCCTGGCTTTGGTAAAAGCGGCCGACGCGCAGCCACGGCGAGCCGCCGGCCTGCTCTCTTCCGGTGGATGCTGAGCTCCAGGGTGAAACGTGCATCTACTCCGCTTTGCTCTATCTTGAGAAGCGGATCTTGGTGTGCCTCCGAAGGTGGCTCGCAGCCGAAGAGCTGTCTCTCCTTGAGATCAGAAAGATATGAAAGGGTAGCTGTTCCGCGAACTGCGTATGGATATCTATCTATGGATCTTGGAGATGCACTTCAGCCGGCAGCCATTCTCGGATCTCATCTCCATGAACCTGAACTTGTCGGCCGGTTTCCGGATGGCTGACGGCAGCTTTGACCGAATGCCTCGAGCGCGTAGAGCGCATCGGAAGGAGCTGGTGCCGAGGCCGATGCACGCCTTGGCTGGCACGCTCTAGGCGCCAGGGCGCAAAATATGAGACGAGAGTAGATTCCATTTCCTCCATTATCCCTATACAACCCCTACATGACCCCAATATGACCCCAATAAAAACCCTGATATAACCCACTATGTTACAGAAGGTATACTTGGGGCAAGGCCAACGGCCAGCAACCGTCCCCTTCGGAGGGTACTGCAGTTCCTCATCAAACTTTGGCTTCTCCACGTGCAGAAGACGGTCCCTTCCAACCTCCTGGTTGTCCAAATCATCAAATGGCCTTAGATGAAAATGGGGTTATGTAGGGATCATGGGAAAGAAAATGGAAACTACTATTCTGAACTATGGTATATTGGGGTTGTATAGGGATAATGGGAAAGAACATGGAAACTACTATTGGGGGTTTAGGGTTGGCTGGGCTAGCAGTGCAGTTTGAATCTCGGGCTTGCGCCCCTTGGCTGGCTGAGCTGGCTCCTTTCAATGCCACAGGCAAACCAGCATTCTGTCAGGGTCCTGAGTCCGAGCACCTGCACCTCACTAGGTTGGGCTGTGGGCAGCGCTGCTGCTGCAGCACTTGGTCCCAACACCTGAAAACCAGTTCCACCGCAGGCTTCTCAAATTGAGGTTCTTTGTGCTCCGATAGGGCAGGGTGGAAGGCCTCGAACTGAAACACGACAAAGACCTTCTTCTGGCTGTCACCCGGAGATGAGTGGGGGTGCGCCTAGCTGGGAACGCTGGGCTTGATAAATTTCATGGACATGCAGCACTAAGGTCCGGGCAGCTAGGGACAGCACGTCCCCATGTTGCAGCACATTCTCTCCCGTACCTTCCAGGTTTCAGGAGCATCGGGAAAGTGGAGTTTGGCTCTTGAGGGCCCCGCTTCTGTCCATATGCTGCCCATTCAAGAAAAAGGAATTCTGCGACAGGCAGACAACTCCGAAGGTCACCTGTCTCGCATGTAGAGATCTAGATACTGGATCGCTGCTGAGGATTTTCGTCTAAATTTGTATATTGGGGAACCATATTAATTACGATGTATACCCATGTTGGTAACATTATGGTAACTTTATTTAAGTTCCTTAACAGCAACCCAGTATAGTATAGGTTGCATGGGCTTTAGACTTCAACTGCTATGGCTACCCTCGAGCCTGTGGAACACCCAGGTGCTTGGAAGAGCTGTGCGCAACAATCTGCCAGCGACAACACTGGCCTTTGGTTAGCTGGGAATGAAGCAACGCAAAAGAACATGGAAACTACGTAGTAATAGCTTATATATAGGGACTATGAGGATCCATGCTTTCATTCCTAGCTAATCAAAGGCCAGAACAAGGACCAGCAGGAAAAGCACCAGTTTTGCTGGACCCTTCTGTAGGCCTTCAGGTGCTCGCGAGAGATCGTAGAATGGTTGAACCTGCATCACTCCATGAATCTCCGTTTTTACGAGCAGGTCCTTGATTTTCGAGGCCTGTTGGGAACCAAGGTTTCCCACACCTTCCGCGTGATTACGTGACCATGTTGCTACGTACGCCAGCCAGACTTAGAGTTGCCGCAGCCAAGCGCAGCACCAGGTTTGGCTGCGCGGTCCGCCCGAAAATGGATTCCTGGCCGCCACTCCCTGGCCTAGCAGCTTTCGGTGTGCACATGCCTGTCAGAGTAGCTCGGTCTCTTGTCTTTGGTAGGCTCCCAGGCACAGAGCGTTGCTCGGAGGTCAGCTTGGCCATGTCCACGCCTTCAGCATAGATGCACCTGACGATCGAATCTCGTCTGGACATACGCTGCAAGCCGAAGCCATGTGAGCCAGAAGCCATGGAGTAAGAGCGCTACCATAGATGGTAGGGTGGTATCACCTCCAAATAGGTACAGGTAAATCTTGCCAATCCTCATCAGAGATGGATCCGGGTGCAGAGCGCTCGGGTCCAGCACGTGGTTCCCATTTGCAGGATCTCCTCCTGCTGACATCTTTCCAATCCAAACCAGCTGGTCTCACTGCAGCTTTGCGGCAGACTCGTCCACTTGAACAGCCTGCCCTTGTTTGTCCGAATGGAAATTGCGGACACGGGCATGGCTGAAACAACAGAGTCACCATGAACATCACTGCACTGGGGTGGTAATACCGTAAGGCTCTCTAGCGGTCCTTCAGCTCTGAGGGTGGGCCAGTCCTTCTCCCTCAGCTGAGGCATCTGGCCAGTCAGGTAAGAATGAAATTCCTGGAGTCTAGAGTCAGTGCAGACTGAATACGACTATATTATAATAGGGTACATATTGGGATAATGGAAAAGAAAATGGAAACTACTATAGTATATTGGGGTATATATTGGGGTTATAACGGAATCTTGGAACCTGGCGCATCGGCGCTGCGCTCAGGGTTCGGAGGTGCTGGAGCCTGGGGAGGCGTCCAAAAGGGCTTGCGGTTGCATCTTCAATGTGCAGTGTGGTGGGGCTTGAGGCCACTTAATAGTGGAACATCACAAGAGATCTGGCTACACAAACGTGGCCTCCGAAACCCTAAACCCTGAACCCTTTTGCTGCAGGCTTATTCTGTCTGCCCGGTAAGGAGGCACACAGCTGCAGCTGCCCTTAAAGCAAGCCCAGAAGCTTGATCCCAAATGGATGTCACCAGTTCTGTGAAAGGTTTGCCTTCCATGTTCTTCATGTAGCCAACCTACAGTCACAGAAAATTGGACAGCAACAGCTGGGCAATCATGCTGAAGGAGGGCCACACGAACAAAAGCTCCCAGATTTTAAGCAGTATCTAATCGAAACACGTGCTGCCAACGCTGCAGGGTCGCAAACTTTGGCCAGCGGATGGACAATTTTCACACTATTGCCCAAAATCTGTCTCAGGTTATACCAGTGGCTTTTGTTTTGTGCGATATTCTCAGGAGTAGTGGTAATTCCCGAATGGTTCAACTGCTGTCTACCCCACTGTAGAATTTGTGCCCAGAGAGCTGGCCTTGCTTGCTTAATGTGAAGAAGCGCCTAGACGGAGTTTAGGGTTTAAGGGTTTAGGTTTTTTTTGGGGTTTAGGGTTAGGAAGCGCATAGACGGACTTCTGAGGTTGGAGCCATACCTAAGTAACCCAAGTAGTTCCATCTACGCATAATCCTTATGTAGCACCACTCATAGGTGTTCCAACGCATCAAAAGCAACAAAGCAGTGCGACGTCTGAGCATATGAAGGTGCATGGCTGCATCTCTTACAAAATTCATCGGGAATGAAAAAGCCTGGCATGAGGACGAACATTGTGACTTGTAATGTACGCACCCTGTACACATACTTGGTACAGGAGCCAACCAAAACCATGTGTTCCCCAAATAAATGTGCAAGATACTAGTGTGGAAAGGACGTAGCCAGTGTCTCCGATGAACTTGAGTGTACACCAGAGCGTATTGGCTCCATCATTGCATCAGCAATGTCCTGGAACTGCGTATCGCAATCAAAATGGGTAAGGGGATTGTTGAGGTACTTGACTGATACTTCCCACGCCAGCTGTGGCACCAAACTTCCTTCAGAAAAGGTGGTGTGGTGTCATGACCAACCGTGAGTACAGTTGCGCGGCTCATGATCTTGGACTTGTTGACCTTCAACTCCAAGCCCAGAGAAAGTAGCGCTTCCTGTACGCACTCCTGTACACCTATCACATTGCTCCCAGTTGGTGAAGTTGAAGATCGCATCGTCAACAAAAGTCCAACCAAATGAGTCATGATCGCAGGGTTCACTCCGTAACTTCCATGTAGGCGCCGCCTCGTTGGACACCAACAGTCTGGGGCTGTTGCCAATCTTCACCGCCACCCTGGACCCCAATATAGTAGTTTCCATTTTCTTTTCCATTCTCCCCATAGAACCCCAATATAGTCCCTAGAATCCTTCATTTTTTAGGGTACCCCAAAAAGGGATCTTGCCAGACCCTAAACCCTAAACCCCTAAACCCCTGAACCCTAAGACCCTAAGACCCTAAGACCCTAAGACCCTAAACTCTAAACCCTAAACCCTGAACTCAGTGTCACACCTTTGGCCTGGGAGGTGGCGCTGGCATACCAATCCTGTGCTGGCCAGGGTTAGGGGTTTAGGGGTTTAGGGGTTTAGGGGTTTAGGGTTTAGGGGTTTAGGGTTTAGGGGTTTAGGGTTTAGGGGTTTAGGGTGTAGGGTTTCCTTGTCTTTTCCGTTTTTAACCCCTACATATCCCTGATTCCCATATAATGTTCCAATTTCTTTTGGGTGGTTGTCAAAATTATGGTCCCTCTTTGGGTACCCTAAATATTAGGTGCCGTATTATAATAGGGATCCAAAAAGGGACCACAATTTTGACAACCACCCTTTTCCATTCTATGCTCCATAATAATGCCTGGAGCTTGAAGGCTGGGAAGCCCACGCAGCATGCAGGGCTGGCTGAGCCGCAGGGACGGGTGCCACCTGGGTAGTGCTCAAAACAGGGGTAGTCGAGTCCCCAATATCACTAAAATAAGATCATCTTCTCCTTCTGGTGGTAATATGCTGTGCTTCGTAAGCAGAACATAATCGCAAAAGGTTCGACCACCAATAAAACATGATCACTTTGTTCTCACCTGCAGTCTGTTCTAGGTCGTCTGAGCGTCAGACTGCTCTTTGCTGCAGTGGGGCTGCTGGCACAGCAACGCGGCCCTGTTGGGGAGGCCTTGAAGCTCTAGCACTTGAAGAGGAACTGAATGGAACAGATTAAGAAGCCTTGAGCCTGAGACGGTGGTGGCGGCGGGGGAGCCACGCCCAGGCCTTGAAGGCCTTGGCCCTGACGGCTATGACTCTGCTGGCTTTGCTGGCTCGGCGCCTGTCACAATCTCATGATTACCAAAAGTCTCTCTCTCGGTTTCTCTGTCAAAGCGGAAGGCAAGCACCGGCTGGCCAGTAGATTCTAGATCATAAGGCCTCGACGGACTCAGCTTTAGAGACACCTCAGACGTGTAAGAAACAGAAACAACAAAAACGCATCCACCACCATGCAAACGCTGCTAGCGGTCCCACGCCATCCAGCGGGCGTGGCGGGCACATCCGTCCTGAATACACCGAAGCCGAGCCACTTGTGAGGAGGGACATGCCATGTGTGGCTGATTCCAAAGCCTCTCAAGGCGAAGGTTCGCCGAAGGCACGTTGAGCTCAATCTCACCCGAATCATACCTGCAGCCAGTGATATGCCAATTTCCTGCGAAGAAAATCCATGCTCAGAGGGGCTGGATCTGGAAGGTGCCGTTGCCGTTGTCTTTCAAGATCTGTCCACGCAGCCTGCGTTGTGGGCTCCGCGCCAAAAAACTTTAGCATCCAAAACCTATTGTCGAGAAGCCAGACGGCGCTTCCACGGTAGCGGCTCAACACCGCCAGGCCAGCCTCCGTGACTCTGAGAGTTCTCTACGTGACACTGCTGACAAATGGCTAAGCCATCGGCCGACAGCACCACTCTTCTCAATGGCTGCACCTTTAGCTCTCGCTCCCGTGACTCGCTGGGTATCCTTAGGAACCAGCGACCCAAGCTCCCCTCAAAAAAAGTGTACAGTCCACAACACTGCAGCAAAGATGCCCCGGATCACGATCATGGGATGAGGGCCTTCTGGCTTAACCCAGCTCATGTTGCTGAAGCTTCGCAACTCACTCTGCTAGCTCTAACTGTCCGCTTGACCTGCCTCTGGGACGAACCCGCGGCGCCTGATCAAGGCAAAGCATAATATGGTATAGCATCTCTTAGTTTGTAACTTCACCACGCTTCACCGCAAGGTCTTCACACGCCTCCACTTGCCGTGGATTCCGCAACGGTAGCCGACTGGCAAGCAGAATTCTGAAACACTGCAGCTGCCAGCGCGAATACTGGAGATCCAAGGAGAGACGAAAAGCCAATGGCCAAATTATTCTTATGAGGGCTGTAGGGAATGCGGGTGCAGGCAAAAAATCAGCTGATCAAAGGAGCCCAAGCTTTTTATAATACATGTAAAATGCGCATTCGCAACTTGATTTCGAGAAGAATACTATAGGGAATTCCTTAGGGCACAGCTGCCAGGGGCTCTGCTCAAGAACGTTTGCCACCAGCTATACATTGGAGATCGATTTCTTACTAGTTCTTAGTAGGGAGTATGGGAAGATGAGACCCAGAAAATCATGAATCGCGATATAACATATTCCCTTATTCCCTAATATAGCCGGAGGTTAGTAGGGAATAGGGGACAGTACTAAATAAGCCCTATGTAATATCATAACGAATATAATCCCTCTATAACCCTTACATTATAGGGGTTATATACGGATATTATTCCCTTATTCCCTACTAAGAACCATTAAGTTGCTCTTCAAAGAAAGAAACAATTGTCATTTCCCACCGGCAGGCATCGGATCTGAAGTTTGGCTTGAACAGAACACATGAGAGAGGATCTTGTGAAATCTCAAAGTGAAGGGACCATGCTACTTGCAGTTGAGCTTTAAGGTCAACATGGGACATCTAAACGCAAGCTACAAGCATGGTGTTCCACTTTTGCTTGGGAATATCTTCTGCGTCGCGAGACGCTATTCTCTCTGAATGTCTGATGAGAACTGGTTGTAGAGGCAAGCAGCACTGTGTTTTTTCACGTGCATCGACCTAGACGCGCGGGGCACCCAACAGAATGCCATGGCGCGGTCATGCAGGTTGTCCAGCCTGGGCGGAGCGTGCATGCGCACAGTAAGCTTTTCTTTCACTTAATTAAGCACCCTGGCACCCATTTGCAGCAAAAACACATTTGCAGCAGCACAAGGGCGCTGCAATTAATGCCTCCACCGTGGCGGCAGGCGTTTGTTTCTGCCATGGCAACACATGAAGGGACATCAAGGCACCTGCAGCCCATGAAGCCTCGCAGGCATCGACCGCTGCGCACAGCACTGATGGTTCCTGAGAAGACAATACAGAATACGGAAGGGACACCGAAAAAGGTCGCAAATCGAAAACTTCTTGAGACCCGAGTTTCAGGATCCAGGGAGGACTTCGCCAAGTCTGCCAGCAAGGCCGTGGCCTGCATCCACTCCTTGTGACCATGACTTCCACATGCCCGCGCGGCAGCAGAGAGCGCAAGGTCTCCTGCATCGAACAGAAGCAGGTGGCTGATGTCTGACTATCTAACAGGCCTTGGGGAGCAAATCTCTCAGCTGAGGCTGTCCTGGCTGGAATGCCTGCAGCTGCATGCCCGACAATGCCTTTTGCGCCCGCAACCAGCATGCAGACTTGCCCAGGCAATCGATCAAGGAGTTGAAGGTCTCCATCGAGGCAGACCCTTCAGAATCTGAAAATCCATGGAGGAAGAGCGCGTGACGCCACCGGAAGTTGAATTCGCATGCACCGATGGCCATCGCGGAAACCCGACTGGTCTGCGCCCTGGTCTGCGAGCTGGCTGCCATGGCACGAGGATCCTTGGCTGGAACGTCGACGGGCTCATGAAAGCTTTGACAGGGAGATTGCAACCATGCTTCCTGTGTGGACGGTTGGAAGGTTCGTAGAAGTTGGTAGAAGCGCATGGCCTTGAAGCACCAGGCAGGCAACAATGCATATTAAGCACCAGCGCAAGCATGGCTGGGAACGCAATAAGGTGCTGCCAAGAGGCCCAGTCCCACACTCCAGCTTGCGAACACGCGTTCAGAATGGCACCTGGGCCTTCGGCACCGTGTTTAATCCCGAAGGCCTGCATGCCCATAAGCATGTTGGCCTTGGGCTCATGTCTGGAATTGGCAATAAGGTCAGACTGCAATGACCTGCGGTTTGCTGCCCAGCTGCCATCTGCTCCCAGCCAGAGACACCTCTGCACGACGAGATGGCTGAAGTCCAAGTAACGACATCAGGCCGCAACTGCCTGACCCAGCATGCAGAACGTTCTTGAAAGCATGAGCTCTGGCAGCCTGAATGCTTCCGCGACAAGGTACAATTGCTTGGCCCCAGAGCAGCCCAAGCCACAAAGTATGGCGAGTTCCCATTGGCAACCGCGATCAAAGGAGGCCACAAGATTATTGAAGGCCATGAGATCAGGTCCTGCAGCTGCGCAATCTGAGGGAGGAGGTCGAGCTGGATTCTGTGCCCTGACTCAACGAAAACCAACAAGGGACTCGTGACTGCAACCCTTGTGGGGAGAGCGAGCATCCGATTTGCTGCTGGACAAGGCGATTGGCAGGTTGCATGGGGGTGAGGGATCAAAAATGAACAAGGAACAAAACATTCCGGATCAAACAAAAAATATTAGATACAAAAAAGATATTTGAGGCTTTTGGTGCCTGAATGATCTGAATGCTGTAAATGGCACGAGTCGGAGGATCACGAAAACAAGTAAGGATAGAAACAAGTGGTGCGCAACGAGGACAGATGATGACCCATTATGAGAACGGGGAAAACTGCAAATACTGGACAACATAGAACATATTGAAAGATACCAACATGCTGAAAAATGCTGAAGAATGATGAAAACCGTGAAAATTAATGAACATTATGAAGGATGATGATAAATGATGAAACATTATGAAAACTCATAACAAACAATCAAAAGGAACAAACATGATAGAATTTGATGAACAGCAATGACAAAGGATGACAGATCATGAAAACTGATGGAACGTGATGAAGCATATGATACACACGAAAATGATGAAACTGATGAAAAGGCATGACAATAATTACAATCAACGAAAAATACTGAATAAACACCAAAGAAACATTGCGGAAGACAAAGAAAAACATGAAAATAGCCGGGGAAAACAGGAAACCTGTGAACAACTAGTGAAGATGATGAATAAATGATGCATCGTGTTGAAAAGAAGAACATGATGACAAATGCTTGCGCAAATG
>CAJNIZ010047590.1:0-25837 GCA_905231905.1 Symbiodinium pilosum | reverse complement strand
CGTCACCGGCCTGTGGACAGCGCTTCGTCGGCATCCACTTTCCTCTCGACCGAGCGCAACCCGACAGATCCATGAACAAGGTGTACTGAGGGCTTTGGACCCTGATTCCGAATCTGAGACGGAGGTTGTTTTAAATCCTTGTGAGGCTGACCGTATCGGTCTGGTCCTTCAAGGAAGGCAGCATGCCCTGGCTCCCGAAGGTTGCCAGGATCGCGCAGCTCCCGAGCCAGCTCGTCTTCTCGAGCCGGGGTGGCAAGGAAACCGCCGCGTTATGTAGCCACCGCAGTCAGCTTTATATGCTTGCCTTCCAGGGAAGGAAGTGCAGCGTGGTGTCTTGCTACGCTGCTGTCAAAGGTGCCCATAACGGTGCCCCGTTTTGCAAACGTCATTTGACCGAAGGTTTGCGGAGCCCCAGCCCGAAGGGATCTCGTGCCCCCGTTAAATGACAGGGCGAGGGGTCTTTGTCCTCGGCTCTTAGAGTAGCCTCTAGTAGTCATCCAGTCGTCAATGCCACGCCCGATCCTGCTGATCGACGAGTCTCTTTCGAGGCGCCGGATGGGATCGTGAATCTCGAGTCGACACCGACCACACCAGTAGGAAGAGCGGCGACACCGCCCCCGTCGGGAGCCAAGATGGAGCCCGACTTTCCAGGCGAGGTCTCTAGTATGGAGGGCCTGGTGCTGGTCCGGATTCGCTTGGAACGGGAGTGGCGAGGAACAAGCGGGTGTGCATTGAGGTGCCGTCCCTCTCTCTGGTTTTGTCTATCCCTTGGGCCAGTGTGGGGGCAACCCCTCAGATTTCCCAGCACCGTCTGCCCAGTGGCTGGCTAAAGCAGTGCCTGAACACCAACCAACTTGGAGGCTCTCATGGTAAGTGGCTGGACGATTGGGATGGAGTTGCAGTAAACCCTTTCACCAGTTCTCCCTCTCTGATTTTCTGAGGAGGCTTATCGCTCAACCGGAGCTTTGCCTACTTTCGCATGACGAAGGACGGTTGCTCCTCCCAGGCAAGGAGGACTTCGCCACCCCACCAAGACCTACTACACGAGAAGACGGGGGACCTGCGCATGGAGAAGGCCCTCTTTGGGTGATGCCAGATGACTCCTTACCGAGTGATCTCGAGCTTTGGGCTCAGTATGAGGAAGAAAAGGCGCGGAGTGGTGATCCCGCGAGCGCTATCGCTCTCCTGGCCACAGCCTAGGAGCAAGAACCAGACGTGGTGCGCGCCGCAATCATGCGATGTTTGGAGCGGGATACCCCTTTTGAACCCCTTGGCGCTGAACCTCGACTCCCACTCAGCTCTCCTCTCAGGGCCCGCCGGGGCTGGCAACTCAGGATCCGTCCGCGTCCAGTACCGCTTGGGCGGACACCCGCCTGGAGGGCAGGAGTCCGCGCGGGTAATAAGGGCACTCTTACTTCCATTAGGGAAGGGGAGAAGCTCGATGTCTTCCTTGCACGAGGGTGTGGCCAGCTCACAGTGGAAGTGTGTGAGGGAGTCTATGGGAAAGAGCTCTTTCATTCGCTGAAAAGGATGGGACATCATGCTAAGCACGAATTGTTGCTTTTGAAATGGCCTGTTCTTATCACAAATCGCCTGGCTTTGGCCGTCTCCGGCCTTTGGTGGGGTGGGGATGAAACGTTCACACTCCTGGCGTCCGACTGCCAAACCGCCAGGGCCGATCAGATAGAACTCTGGTCGCCTCCGACTGAACGCAAGATCGAGGGGCGATCCAAACCGCCCGCTTCTTTCTTGACCTGGCTGCGCTATGCCGAGAACCACACCCGGGTCTTTGGAGCGGTTTACGGAATCGAACACATGTCGGAGCGGCTGGCTTTTCTGAAAGCACTGCAAGAGGCGCATGAAGAGGATGAACATGCGTATCCGACCGCTTATTGCATTAAACTTTTCGAAGAGTTGAATGCTGTTTGGGTTGAACAGGTGCGGGAGGCCCGAAGGACCCTTTTGCGCAAAGCTTGGTACAGAGAATCCTCGCATGGAGGATCTGAAGCTCATCGCACTCGCGCCTGGGCCCGGTGGGCTCCCAAACTTTCGTTTCTCCGAGAGTTTGGGACCTCAAGGACCCCGCCAGGTACTTCCAACAGGTCGTGGTCCCGAGGCAGGAAAGAGCCCTTAACCGGTTGCTCCATCGTCAGCTACATGACGCCGCCACTAAGGAGAAGAGGGGAGGCAACCGCAAAACCGCAGGAACTGAAGGGAAGACACCTGCCGAGATCGACCCGAAAACAGGTGCTGCCCCCAGACTTGCACTTACTGACACCCCCAGTGGGCCTGACCCCCCTAGGCCGAATCCTAAGAGAGACAGAAAGACCGAGATCAAGAGGTCCATTGCTCAGGTACCAGAAAACCCCAAGTCCAAGACCCCCATCTGCTGGGACGCTGCGTGCCACATTGGGTGCCTTCGGCCCCCTATGCAGAAACTGGATTACTCTGTCGCAATGCAGGTGTTGAGGCGGGGGGGCTTGAAGAATGGTCCGAAGATTAATCTGAAGGACGTCGACGGGCGTGTCGCTCAGCTCCGAGCTCAGCACAAAGCCGAGGTCGCAGATAAGGCTGCAGAAGGCAAGGCCAAAGCCAAGGCCAAAGCCAAAGGCAAGGCCGGGTGGCTCGTCCCCGATGACTATTCTGGCAAGGTGACTTCGATGGAACAGGACTTGGGCGAACTGGCCCTGGGACCTGACTTTGGCTGGCATGATGCCTTCCGAGCCGCGCAGTTTGTGGACACTCGCCCCCTGGCGGGCGATGAACCCAGCAAGCGTACTGCCTGCTACGAAGCCTTAAAGGATGGTGGGTATCTCAGATCTCATGTGGCCTCTCACCTGGTCAACGCTCGGCTTTTGGGTGATATGAGCCTGTCAGTGGAGGATATCCTCCGAAACGCAGTTGATCATGGGCATCCCCACTCGCTGAATAAGCACATTCTGCCATGACGTCGTCTAATTCGCTGAACCTTAAGGCAGGGCGCCAGGAGCCCGAGCATGAAGCAAAGCTATCCAACACCACCTGGGCATCTGACGGTCTGGGGCATGGAGAGCTTCAGTTTCTGGCTTCTCCGTTCTCTACTTTTGGGTCTGTTCCCTTTCTAGATTATAGAGATTAGTTGGAGTTGCTGGACACGGACTGGTTCCATGAACCGATTGCTGTCGAAACCAGACAATGTCTAGCTTTGCGTGCAGGGGCTGCCCTGGCTGGGCCAGATGAGTCTCGTGGCGTTGCGGCCGTCCGCCTTAGGCTGGAGATGTTGAAGGAAGCGGTTAATGCTTTCGGGCACTTAGGCGATGCTCCTCCCTATGTTAGCGAAGCTGAGGCCTTTATTCGGCGCAACGCGCACGATGCTTATTACCCCCATCATGAGAAAGATTATCGCTTGCTAGCACTGTTCGCCCCCCAGTTCATGCGGGGCGCTCAGTTGTTGGTGTTGCGTCTTTCTCAGTCGGGGCGTCTTGAAGGCGACGTGGTACGTGGCCAGGGTGCCACCACCCGTTATGGTACTGTTTTGATACATCGTGGTCATATGCGGCATGTTCAGGTTCCCGCAGCTGCCCATCAGGAGCTACTCCAGGCTTTGGAAGCATCTGGGCGACTAGTGAGGGAGGTCCAAGCAGACGGCTGGCCTACTTATCTTGACTCTATGGAATCGTTGGGGGAGTTTCTCTCCTCCAAGCCCTTTCCGTGTATCCGCTGCCATCGGCCCCAGACCCAGTACAAAGTAGGCCTCCCCTTCAGTGAAGCACCTTGGGATCCTGCGCTTTCCCCAGTTCTGCCAGACTCGGTTCCTCTTAAGGATCGCCCTCAATTTGCCAAGGGTATCTACGTTCAGGAGGTGTTTGCTGGTTGGGGTGGATGGACAAGTGGGATGCTTCGCCAGGGCTTTCGTGCCGACCCCCCCATTGAGTACTACGAGGTCCCGCTGCAGCTTGTTGGGCCCCGCCCTGAGCATGACATCCAGGACGCCGCCGTCCGTGCCGCTTTGCTTGAGAAGGCTCGTGCTCCGCCGGACGCTGACGTGCCCAACCTCTGGGAATGGGAAACCCCGTGCACTACTTACTGCGATTATCAGCGACTTAACGGGGGGACGCGAACTTCACTTCGCCCCGAAGGTGATGGCAGCCGCGCTGATGAGGTCCAGGGCAACGAGTTCGCCAAGTTCGCCAGCGAACTGTGCCTCGAGCTGCGAAGCAGTGCGCTCATGGGACAGTATCCCAAAATCTGGGATTTGCCATGCGTGCGGCGATTGCGGGAGCAAACCGGTGCGCGCATTGTCCCTATGCACATGTGCGTGTGGTTCCTCCAGCCTCACACTTGCCAGCCGCATCAGTTCCACAAAAAGGCCACTTGGTGGCTTGTGTCTGCGGAACTGTTCCCATGGGTGCATCTTTTCTTGGCTCGTCGTTGCCCGGGCGTCACCGCTCATCATACCCACGTCCCACTTGGAGGCCCTAGTCATTTGCCGGGCGTGCCCGCCACTCGTGTCGCTCAGCAGTTTACCGTTCCGCTCTGTGCCGCCTGGGGCCTCGCGGTGCGCGGCTTTTGAGCAATGGGACTGGCGGCAGTATCTTGCTGGCCGCTCTGCTGTTCGTGCGCTGGAGGTCTACACGGCCGTGTCCGGGGCACCTGGCTGCCCACCGGTCGACCTCACTCTGATCCAACGCAGGAGAGTGGAAGACAGTTCTGGACCCTGCTGACTTTCGCAGGAGGTTTGGGGCTCCGGGTTTCCTCGAACCTCGTCCCCGCCTTAGCTCAGATAACCTGACTCAGATTGCCTCAGCAAGCGCGCCGGCGAGGGAGGAGCCTTAGGCGGCTGAGAACGCCCCTTGCGAGGCCCCGGACGTGAAGGTAGGGCTGACATCGGCCAGAGGGTTAGCCCAAGCCGACCTACAGGGCTGTGGGGTCAGTTACTCAGCCGACGCACTGTCCTCTGCTGTCCGGTTAGGCAGCGAGCTCGTCTGCTTTCCAAAGGGAACCTGCTGGAAGCAGCTGCCCGTGGAGAGATTGCCGGGGTCAGCAAGTTGCACGCGGAGTATCTCAAGGAGATGTCAGAGTACGGAGTTCCCAGTCGTAGGAGCGATCTTCCGGTCCGAGTAGAAGCCCACAATCACGGCTCCGTGCATGGGTAGGACGAACTGATGGAAAAGGCCTGGAAGGATGCTGTTTATGGGGCCGTGTTGCTCAAGGAGATATTGGAGCGCTCGCGAGTCGCCGAGAGCCCCTTGGGACGCGTTCCTAAGCAAAATCCGGATAGGACGATATCGTCCGAAGGGCGTCCCATCAACGACATGCGCTTGCGAAACTCCAAAGGGTCCAAGTATAATCACCCACCTGCTCCCCAGCCAAGGCATCAGAGTGTGGCTAGGCAGTTCTTGTGGTGGCACGCCAGGCACCCTGGTATTCCCCAGCGACGCGCCAAGCGAGACGTTCCCAGAGCTTTCAAATGGCATTTCCTGAGATTTTACGATGTTTCAGAATTTGCCGTTCGCTTAGCCGGGGTCCTCATTATCAGTTTGGTTATGCCATTCGGCTGGGTGGGAGCCCCAGGTGAGTTTGTGGCTTGGTCAATGGCGGCCCAAGCTCATCATCGATCGTTCACCCCGCCTTGCCCGGAGTGGAACGACATCGTTCCGTATGAGTCAAAATGGCTCATGGATGATGGGGTTGTCCTCGAACCTTTAGTGGGGAACCGGGTTCAGCACTCGCTTAATTGCCTCGATGACACTATGCGGCTCGTTTGGGGACCCGAGGGAGTTAATGTGGAAAAAATGGCAGAGGAAGGACACCCTTCATCTTGCCAACTCCTTTGGGGACTCCACATGAACTTTGACGAACTTCAGGTCTCTCTCCCCGAACCCAAAAGGATGAAGGCCAAGTACCTTCTCGCGGAGGCCACCCTCCAAAGAGGATGCCGAACCATCCCCTTGAAGCTGTTGAGGGAGCTTGCAGGCTCCTTTATTCGCTGATGCATGTCCCTTCAGGAGATGAGGGAAAGTGGCAACCCCTCGTCCTAACGAGGATCCTGACCGTCTTTGGGAGGAATTTTGGGATGCTTTGGACTTCATCCGGCTCCAATTGGAGCGCCCGGTCGCGGCTAGCTTCAACGCTTCGTTTGAAAAACTTCTCCCGATTCGGGGGCTGCTAGCCTTGCCAGGAGTGGCGCAGAGAACACGTATCGTTGGAGGAGACGCGAGTTTATCCCGGTTCGGCGCTGTGGATTGGAAGGCCAAGCGATTTATGGTTGCGGAAACAGCGACCTTCATTGCTGCGATAAGGTCTTCCCTCACCGAGGCGGACCAGGTTGAAATTATCGCCATTATGGAACTCTTGACTTTTGTAAGGAAGTCATCTTCTACGTGACGGACAATCAAAACGTCCAATCGTGGCTTGCTAAGCGTAGGCCTAAGTCGCGGGCCGCCCGGAGGCTCACCCTTCTTCTGCATCGCCTAGAGGTTGAGTGTCATTTCCGGTGTGTCCCGGTTTATATCCGCACATATCGGAGTCAACTCGCTGACTGGTTGAGTAGGGAGGAGCTGGCCAAGGTCAGGTCTGACCTTGAAGCCGAAGGCTGGGTTGAAGTTGAGTTCTCCGGGGACTGGCAGCAACTGGTCGAGGACGCCCGCTTCGGCCCCCTGGTCCTCCCAGGGGAAAAGGGCGCAACCGCTCAACTTGCTAGGCAGCTCGCGGTAAGTAACCTCCCCAGAACTTTGCCAAGGTTGGTTTGGATTCGCTCAGATTGGGAAGTTGTGTTGCACGGCCCCAAGGAAGTCTCATCAGCGGTGCAAGCTTTGGTCCGACACGGACATGAGATTAGTCAAGCTGGCCGGTTCCTCTGGTCGTCCCTCTCTCAGGACCCCAGCGGATCGGAACTGGCAAGAGGCTTTCTGGCGCTCGATGCAGCGCTCCGTGAGGGCCGGCTCGTGTCAGCAGCGCTGGACGCTCCTAGGCATCTTGACCCCTCTCTCATTCTTGAGGAATTTCGTTGCCGAGGCCTGAATTGCAGTTCAACCCCTTATCGCACCTCCGACCTTGGGGTTCCAACAGCACGTCGGCGGCATTGCATCAGCGGAGCTAAGCCGCCCTTCTCACCGGATCTGGAAGCACTTGGCCGACCTGACGAAGGACTGTTCCTGAGGGGAAAAGTTACGGCTGAGCCTACGATCATGACCGGCGGGGATCTGGTTGCCCCATCCCGCGGGCCACTTCCACGATGAGACTGGCAAGCACTTGCTACACTCTGAGT
Organism: Symbiodinium pilosum; assembly: GCA_905231905.1. Taxonomy (NCBI): domain Eukaryota; class Dinophyceae; order Suessiales; family Symbiodiniaceae; genus Symbiodinium; species Symbiodinium pilosum. The sequence continues at coordinate 18,588 of CAJNIZ010047590.1, read as the reverse complement.
CGGGTCCTGCTTGTGCGATGACAGGTAGACCTGACCCATTAAAGGGCTACGGTGGTACTCTGCTCCTGGTCGACGGAGGACACGCCCGAGCCCTTTCCGGGAGGTGGCTGGTATCTTGGGGCTGTCACCAGCCGATTATCTTGGCTGTATCAGCCAATCCTCGGAGGAAGATGTGCATCTCGCACTCGCTAGAGAGCCCGGGTGGCAAGCAGCAGCCTCAGTAATCGGTTGGGTTGAAGAGCAGCTGAACCACCCTGACCCCACTGAGGAAAAGGCTGGCAACTGTATAGACCCTGCGGACCAGGAAGCCTTGGCTCAACTTGAGGTCTGGCTGCAGGCCTGGAAAAGGTCGCCCAGCGACCCAAAGTCCCAGCTTACGCTGATCCCTCGCAAGCTGCGGGTCTCGAGCCCAGCTCACACCGGGATTCCAGTTTGGAAGCCTTCAGTGAGATCCGGGTCGGCGGTCGCCCTAAGTCGATCCCAAAATCTTTAACTTCCCTGGATCATCGAAAGCTTGTGCAGCCACGCTTCCAGACCGCAACCGGTCCCCGGTTTTCCGGGTTGCAGGACCTTGATCGATGGGGTCAGGAAGCCGTCCTCAGCAAGCTCGCGGATTCCACCCGCAAGGCCTACGGCACTGGCTGGAGGCATTGGGAAGTCTTCATGTCTGGAACGGGAGTCTCTCCTTTCTTAGAAGGAGAAACCCGGGTTGAGCGCCTGGCTGACGAACAATGGCTCATCAGGTTTGTCGTGTTCCTACATGAGGTGATGGGGCGAACCGCCCAAGGTATCCGCCAAAGGCTCTCCGCCGTTCGATATGCTCACATCGCGGCCGGATTCCCTGACCCGTTGCAGGGCCGTGTCAGGCTTTGGGCGAGCCTTCAAGGACTTGCCAGGTGGGAAAACGCTCCTGTCCGTAAAGTGCCTGTTACCCCAACCGTGTTAGGGTGGGTTCGTCGGTATTTGTCACGGGGGCAGGGGGCGCCAGGAAGCCCAGGCTCTTTTGGAGTGCAATTTGCACCGGCTGGTTCTTTATGCTCAGGGCGTCGGAGTATCTTCCGCCCCCCAACCCTCTTCATGGCTCTCGTAGGGTCCTTAGGGGATGTGATGTTCTGTTTTACAAGGGCGGTCAACTGTCCGATTTCCGGGACGCTGATGAGGTCTCAATTCAGCTCCGTGAGGCCAAAAATGACCAATTTCAACGGGGTCAGACCCGTTCACATCATGCCACTGGGCTCGACATTTGCCCGGTAAAGGCTCTTCAAGACCACGCCCGGCAGAACCCCATTTGGGTCACCGACCCTTCGGCCGTCGTTTTTCAGTATCAAGGTTTGGGGGTTACCAGGGACCAGGTTTCGGATCTGCTTCGTCTTGCTGCCGTTGCTGAGGGCTACCCCTCTCATCTAGTGGGTTCGCACAGCCTTAGGAAGGGAGGGGCTACGGCCATGCTTGCATGCACTGATGATTTAGAGCAGGTTAAGAGATTTGGGGGTTGGAAATCAGATGCTGTTCATGCTTGTCTGTATGCTGATCATGCTGCTGGCAGGGGTAGAGCGTCGGACATGCTCAAATCAAAGCCAATTTTGTCCTCTACGCAGCGAGCTGGATCGCAGCCCCCGACAGAGAAGAGTCCGGCCGCTTACCGGCCCAGTAGCGCCTTAGGAACTCGGTGTGGAGGCGACCCTCCCGTGGGAGGCCATCCTCCAGGGCCTCGACGCGCAGTTACCACAAGACCTTGATCAAGGAGGGCCACCAGGGAGTCAACTCCCACCGAGGTCGAAAAGGCCTACCGGCGCAAGTGCTTGGAGTGGCACCTGGACAAGTGGGGCACGAAGCCGGAGGCCGAGCAGAAGAAGGTGGAGGAGGCGTTCAAGAACATCGGGGTGGCGGTCTCTCGTGCCATCTACGATGACCTCGTAAGGAACGCGGCCGAAAGCAGTGAAGTGTCTGAGGAGGAAGGGGCTTGGCGCCCCCTTCCGGAGGCCGCCTACTGGACTCCACCTCTTCCTCGTCTTCGAGCCGCGCCTCCGCCCGCTTCAAGAGGGCCCTTCGACGGGGGCGCCGCTGCCCGTACACTTTTTCTAGCGAATGGCAGCGGGAGCAGCAAAGACAATGGGATGGAGCCCATGCTGCCCGTGCTGCCCGGAATAGACCAAAGCCGTCCACTTCGGATAGCAAGGTCCGATTTTCAACGAGCTAGCGACGCTGCAGATGCACAATGGGCGGCAGGAGGGGCGTATACCGCTCAAGGGCCGGAAGACTGGAGCCAGTGCCCGAAACCCCCCGCCCCCGCCAAGGGGTACCGCCGATGCAACCAGCGAAGGGCTGGGATGGTGAGAGCCAAAGCCCAGGGTCGAATATCGGGCGGCGAAAGGAGTTTCCTTTACAGCCCCGAGAAGCGGGCCGGCGCCGGCCGCGAAGGGGTCCTCCGCCTACACGTACAAGGGCCGCGCCGCCCCCTCAGCCGAAGCAAGCACAGGCGGCGGCACCTCCGCCTCACTCAGCCTCAGCAAACCCCTAAATCTGGTGCAGCCGGGCAGCCCAAAGCTCGCAACATTTGGGGCTGGCTGTGTGGAGGTTGCGGCAACCCGAACCTGCTGCAAGGAAGGTGTACGGCCTGTCAGGAGGTCAAGACTTTGGGAGCTGCGCCTGTGCAGGGTACCCACTACTGGCGGTGCCGGGTTTGCAGCGAAGAGAACAAAGTCAGTCGACAGGCCTGCATGAGCTGCTTCCGGCCAAGGGATGAAAAAGCGGACTTGTTGAGGGTGACAGCGCCCAACGGCTTCGGCGTCCTGCCTCACCTTCAGCGGCTTTTTCCGGGGTTTCCCCTACAACAGGTCCAGCTAGATCACGGTGCCGAAGAAGGCTCCTTCGACGTCGTCCAGGCCGGCGCCGGCCGTGATCCCCAAGAAAGCTCCCTTAAAGGGAGCGAGGACACGGCCACCGGTGGCCCATGTGATGGTCTCCAGCTCTGGAGCCCTGCTTCGCAACACCAGTGAAAACATCACCAGACGTTCGAGGCGCTTGGTGCTGCCGGACGCGCTGCTGGCCGAACTCAGCCGGATCCGAAGCCCCTTGATGAGGGCGCAATGTCCCGCTGCAGCAGTTTATGGAGAAAGCAGGCTTTTCTCCGCGGGAACTGTTTTCTCCGCGGGAACTGCGGGCGCGCCCCACGTTGTTTGCGCTGGAAGACCAAGCTGGTTTGGAGCCACTCACTGCCCTGCTGGAGAGGCGCCCGGACAAGCCCAGAACATCTTTGTCCTGGAGGACGTCCCGCTATCGCCAAGGGCAACTACGGTGGTGGAGCAGGGGCTGCCATCAGCGCGCAACCTGGAGCTGGCGGTAGCCCACTTGGTGTCGAAGAAGGTGATCCTTTCGCTTCCTCAGGCGGAGAGGAAGCGCCAAGGACACTTACAGAGGAGGCGGGACAGGCGCCGGTCGCTGAGAGGTACCAGGTGGGGGTCAACCCCCCTCACACAGAGGCACCAAAGACCCCGCCATCCCTCCTGCGGCCAAACCACCGGTCCCTCGCAGCACCCGAAAGGGCCACCTAATGGACCACCTCCACCCACAGTGGCGGCTTCCTCTTCGACGACCGCTACGACAGTTCCGGAGGCACCCTCCTCGACGTCGGCAGCAGGTTCAGGGGCGCCCAAAGCGCCGACCGGCGGCAGCTGTGGCACTGAAGTGTCGGAAAGTGACGGCGGCCAAGGCGGACAAGTTCCTCGTTCTCCGGATGAAGTACTGAGAGATAGCCCAGGGCCTAAGACTTTTTACCCCCCACCAAGGAAGGGTACTGAGAATGACCCTGGGCCAAAGGCCACGACGCCCCGGAAAAATGTGGTGCTCATCTTTCTTGTCAGCCGAGGAAACTGCGCGCCTCGAAAGAGAGGACGCAGAGTTCCGCGCCTGGCGCCTGTTTGAGAACCGGCAGCACTCTAATCCCTCCCATGGAAAGCCCTCGCGTTTCACGGCTGATGCTGATCCTAAGTATCATGAGGACCTCCAACGAGGAGCCACGAAACACGAGGCTTTCCGGCAGCATAAATCCCGTATGCGTGCCTCCGCTAAACAGGCTGCAGCGGGACCGCCACCGGTCGTATTTAAAGTGTCCAAAGGACCTGGGATGCAATCTCAGGGGAGTTTTCACCGCAGAGCGGTGATGAATCGCGTGCATGGGTTGGCGCGTGAGGGTTTCGAACCTACCCCGGAGGAGTACAGCCGGGCGGTTACAATGGAACACCTCGCTGACCTTGTTGCACAGAGAGCGTCCGAGGCGCAGGCCGACACCGGCCCGGCAGCTGAAAGCAGCAGTCAGACCAACACCAGCCGTGGTGCAGAGCACCGCAGCCGGTCCCGAGGACACTAGGACCAGACCTCACCAGTTCCCCTGCTGGAAAAAGATCCCAAACGTGCGCAGGGTTTCCGTTAGGGAGGTTTCGGTCACGTACTCTCTCACATTAATATAGGCGGCGCAGGCACTGCCATAAGGTGTGCTACAGCGGCATCGTGTTTAAAGTGGGTAGGTTCAGACTTTGTTCATGAGGGGGTGTCACCACCCGGTGTCCCCCCCCCCTTTTCCTTGCAAGTTTTGGGTCTGAACCCACGGGATGCACATGTGCCAGCCTTTCGTGCAAAAGAGAGTGAATTGTTTGCTGTGCTGCATGCGCTTTAAGCCGACATGTTGCACCATTTTGTCATGACACATGCGTGAGTACAGAACGAAGTTGTTGCATGGCTGTCGTGAGGTTTGCCTGAGATTTGGTTGATGGTTCGGTTGTTGGGATGATGTGAAGATGTTGTTGCATGATTGTCGTGAAGTTGTCTTGGGGTCGTTGTGAGGTTGTTGTGTGACATTTTCGTGAGATGCTCTGTATAGCTTCATGTGGCTGTACGGCTTCTACTGCACAGGGTCGGGCTGGCGGGATTTGCCGCGCCTCTCCGACATGGGGCTGGCGCCGGGAGCGTCCTGCGCATTCTGGCCTCGAGTCAGTTGAAGCAGTAAGCCTGGCGTATCGTGACGCTGGCCCATGGCGGTTTTTTGTGGCGTGTTTATTGGCCTGCGTGGAGCGTCCTCCGAATTGTGGCCGCAATCGACAATCCTCCCATTGGGCCCGGCTTGCGGCGACGCTTGTGAATTCTGGTCGAGTTCATCAACCCTCTCGTTGTCCGCGGCGTGTCGTGATGGTGGCACATGGAGGGTCCTCAGAATTCTGACCGCGATCAACAACCTTCTCGGTGTTCGCGCGTGTCGTGACGCCATTGCTTGGAGCGTCTTCTGAAGTATGGCCGCGATCAACAACCTCTTATTGGGCCCGGCGTGTTGGCATGTTGCGATGCTGGCGCGTGCTGCGTCCTGCGAATTCTCGTGATCGGCAACCTTCTTTCGGTTCGCGGCGTGTCGTAACGTTGGCGCGTGGAGAGTCCTGTGAATTCTGCTTGGAATTGTCGAGCTTCGCCGTGGTCGTGGCCATAGCAAGGGTGAGTGTCATAACAATAGCACTATCGAGGAGGAACAGAAAAAGTAGTAGGAATAGTGATAGGAGATAGTATTTGAAAACTCTCGCAGTAACAGTAACAGGTACAGTTACAGTAGTAACAGTAAATACTGAATAACAATTGGGATTTCACGCCGTGTGTGTGTGTAAACAGACACAAGCATCCATGCGATAGAACAAATGGTATGATGTAGCGTGGGATGGCTTGATGACCTGGTTGTACGGTCTTCGTACTGTCTCGGGTGGACTTTGAGGGTGATGCCATGAGATGTGGTTTGCGTCATGGTGATTTCCTGGATGCGCTGGTTAACGTGAGAGGAAAGTGCATGCTTCAGTTTCCTTCTGTAGTGCGACGAGATTCATAGTTCCTCGGTTTCTGTGATTGTAGGAAATTGCCCACGCCGGCATGAGTTGGCTTGGGGTCCTGTGCTCACAGCAAGCAGGATGATGCACAAGGATCTTACAGGAAGCCGCCTGTCATCAGGCACACCACATTGCGTGAGGGTGCTGGGCTGGCATAGAGTATGGTTTTCAGAATCTGCAGGAACCATGAACACTGAAGTATGCTATGGGGTTGCAGCACGCAATAAGACAAGTTCAGTTCTCGTCCGAAGGTTCCGGGAGCCCCAGCCTTCTACAGACCTTTGAGGCTTGCAGGGCATCCAGTCCACTCCTTTCACAGTTTCTGTAGCCCGCTGCCTTACTGACATTTGTCATTGCAACATGATGAAGATTGGGGAAACGGATGTAGACGGTAAGGAGAGGGAAGACTAGAGCCTCGTCTCACTCCTTGAATTGAAGTGTGCCCTTGCACCAGTTGTAAACACCTGCGTCCGTTTGTTTGTGCACGAAGGTATTGGCATCGCTGGCGAACATGTTCCAGTGGAAGCGCGTGATGTGCTGTCTGCACGACATTAAGCGTAGCCAGATAGACCACATGGCTCATGGTACAGTTCTCCTGGCATATGTGCAAGCTGGACAATGGCAACGGGTGTTGCGTGAAGCTTCCAGTCTGTCCCCAGTCTATGACAACATCGAAGATGTTCTTGTGGGCTGCGCGGTGGCGGAAGCATGTGTACAGGGTTGGAGATTGCAAGCATCTCCCAGTGTCTTTCATACCCTGGGAGATCTAGTCAAGCAATGTGTCCAACGATGGCTTGTTAAAACGAACAGCACTGCCAGAGGGCAGCGTGAGCTGTGGACTATGTCCTGGAAGTCTCCAGTGCAAGCTGCAGGCAGCAGAGTGGCCCTTTGGATACAGCGTGATGAACGCCATGGCTCAGGCAGTGCCTTGCAGCACATCTTGTCGTCTTCAGGAGTAGACGCGATGAGATGGACAGGCTCGAGCATCGAAGGATATGGTGACATCTAACACACTCCTGGGGGTCCTGAGCGAGGCCTCTGCACCTGCAAAATAGGTATGCGTGCTCTCAGATGTGACTTTGGCGGCGCAGGTGGCTCTTTGGGAGCATTCCTTGCGCTTTTTGTGCGAAGACATCCTGCCATACTCAGACAGCTTCAGCGCGACGGCTGTGGCTGGAGGTTTTGCCACGGCTCGACGATGGGATGGTGCCCTCAGCGTCGTGTCTGCGCTGCTCGGTAGACTGCAGCAGCGGCCGTTTTCCGTTCACCAGTCCAGAACAAAGGTTTGCGCAGTGCAGAACCTCACTGAATGCGCCCGGCATCACAGCTGTCATCACAGCGTGTTTTGACCACTGGCGCTTCGGACTAGGCTTCGGTTTTTGCGCGATGACTAGTTGGCTTGAAAGCTTGTATTTTGCTTGCCTTTCTTGCGCAACCGTGGCAGGATTTCTTCGCAGTCTCAAGAATGCCGTGAGCTGCAATGCGGCCCTCGCCTCCTCTGCATCCTCCACGGCGTGGCGAGCCACCTTGCAGCTGCTTCAGGCAGGGAACGGCTCACTTGCTTACCCGAGCGTTCTTCCGACAATTTGTCGTGTCTTCGGCACAGGCCATGCGACTTCAGTCGTTGATTGCTGACATAGTGTCCCACACGGCTATTCTGAACTCTTGCGCGCGCTTGTCACTTTGGCAACCAGCACTTCTACAAGTACAGCACTTGGAAATCTCCAGGTGGTCCGGAGTCGTGTAAGCTTCAGCCAATTGTGGCTCCCCTTCCTCTAGGAAAGCAATTTACTATAGTTTGCAGAACCCTAGCATGGATATGCTTGCCTGCATGAGCCTGATCTGATGAAGCGCATGGACAGGATTGAGCTTGACAGCCTCAGTCTGAGTTCCTGCGCTTCAGCATGTGAACTATCTTCCCAATGTGTCTCAGCTGGTTGGAGCACAAGCATTCCATGAAATTCAGTGTAGTGTTTCTTGGACATTTTTGAAGCGTGCAGCTGCTTTGCCCCAAGGCCAAACCCGACCCAGCTTGGGCAAGGCGATCTGCTGGAATCATCAAGCAGGTTTCTTCAGTTGAACACCAGGCCTTAATGGAGGATGCTGCAACATGTTTCTCTCAAGCCGAGAGGGTCAGGTGCCCTGACCTGCAGAAGCAACGCTGTTGGCCGTGGAGAAGAGCATGAGCTACGGAGGGCAAGGGAAACCGCGTCCTAGATTCAGAGAATTCATAGACTCATCCCACACTGCAGTGGCTATTGCCGAACATGGTACGTTCCGGTCGCTCCGGTCGATTGGATCTCTGGACCCGCGTCTGGACAAACTCACAAGCAGGCACGTTGGCAAAGGAAGAAGTCAAAGTCGGCGATAAAACGCCATGATGGCAAGGCGGAGTTCCAGTTTGCTGTTGGACTGCTCCGAATGTTACCCGAAGAACTTTGCTTCCATGAGGCATGCAGAAGCAGTGTCTCCAAATCCTGTTTGTGAAGTGAAGTGGATACAGACAAGGTCAGCAGCAGAAAAGCCCTCCGTATTAGCAGAGTCTCTTGCTGGATTACAGAGGTTGCAGACTTTCGCCGCCTTTTATCGTATTTCTGCAGGCGCATGTGATGCTGCATCTGCAACGGCCAATGTTTCAACGTTTCTGCTCAGCCTCGCTCATCATTCGGGAAGTCGTAGCCATGCCACTGGTTACTGTGCTTACAGATGTGGACGCTGTCATCGCGGCCAAGAAAGAGGCTTTCGCACTGCCAAGTGTGCGAACGGTAGTGCCTCAATGTATATTGTTCATAACTGGAGAGGTGACGGCCATGGTTCACAACGTTCCGTCCTCAGTGTCACAAAGCAACAACAACATGGAGCAGAGCTCGAGGCTGTCAAAACGGCTCTGGGGAAGCCTGACCAGTACATCACGGTGGCGCTGACCAAGGCACTCCCATTGCAGGCCTAGCACCGAATTATGCCTGGAAGCAAGCTGAGCCAGGCAGAGTGCATCACGGTCGCAGGACAGGAGGCATCCGTGGTCAGGCACCTACGTGGGAGCGAACAGCATCTGGAACTACAGCAGGTAAGCACATGCCAGCAGCCCTCTGAGGTTGTGGAGGTTGACTCCATCGGTGGTGATTTTGGCGCTGTCATTGGGGCCATAGCTGATGGTTTGAAGGCGTGTTGCTCTTGAGGGGGCACTGGCCGACGTGGCTTTTGTTACGAGCCAGGCGCATGGTGTGGAGCCCTCCAAGGCTAAGCTTACTACTAGAATGCAAACAGCGCTATTTTGCGGGCATTGTCCAGGTGACTGGAACCTTTCGAGGTGTATCTTTCAAGGCACCTTGATTCAAAATTTGCAGCTGCATGCTTTTGAGTTGATGCACAGGAGTTTGCGATGAATGGTCGTCCTTTGGGCTGATCCGGCGTAACAAGCCGGCAGATTCGTCAACGACTTGCAGATGTTGTGATTACGAAAAAGAAGCACCCAGTCCAGGCAGACGTAGTTCGGAATGGCATAACTGCCAGCGTACCTGGAGAGAGCTGCCAGGATAAAACGAACACTGCAGTTGAATCATCTGGCGTAGAATTGCTTGAATGGATGCAGAAGGAGGTGGCTTTGCATCTTACGCTCCAAAAGCAATGCGTGCAAATGCGCAGCTCTGGACCACAGTAGTAGAAGCAGCAAGAGCAATCTTCACAATGAGAAACAAGAAACTATGATGAGAAGCAGATGCTGTGGCAGCATGGATGCTCTCATGCTCTGGGCACGCTGGTAGCAGGTCATGGCTGCGTCATGGCTTGGACATAAGGCAAGGACAAGCGAATGACCAGCGATGAGCACGGATTTGTTATGGTTAAAGCATGCGCGCAATGGCAAACAGAAATGTTGGTAGCACGGACATCGTGCTGGCTTGTTCAGGCAGTGGTGTAATGACAAGCGGATGCACGGCATCAGCAACAACATGCACGGCATACCGAGTGTAGGTCAGTAGGGCCAGAGCAAGGTGCTCTGGGGAACAGTGCTCGATGTAGAAGCATGCTCACGGGTTATGCTATGCGCGACAGATGGAGGCCATCCAAGTGCTTGCGATACCTCCATGCGAGGGATTGTTCTGTTTCCTCAGGCCCAGTTGCCCCCGCTTGCCGGAGATGCTCTGGACGTTGGGTCACTGCAGGCGCGTTGGTTGCCTCTGAGGTTTTCCATACCGAGGGTTCGCAAGGTTTGCACATAGAGAATCATCTGGTGCAGCATTTGTTGCTTTGAGTTGGCAGATCTGTGTGTTCTCAACGCAAGAATCCCGGCCTTTATATCCTGCATTTTGGCTATCTTCCCGAGGTTCGGTCAAAAACCATTGAGTAGAAGGCGGTGTGACATGAGATGCCTTCCTGAGCCAAGTCCAAGTCTGTGTGCGGTCACTCAAATCAAGCGGCCTGACAAGTTGTGTTGAAGCACGGGATCAACGGGCAAAGGCGTGGGCCGAAACGGAAGAGCAGTTGGTGAAAGAGGTGCAGACTGCCAGACTCAAGACAGCTTCTTCTGACGAAATGTCACAGAGGTGCAATCGAGCCTCTCTGTCACACGGCTGAAGGACAGCCCTCTGCTCCAGGGGAAGCTTTCCTGTGCTGTTATGTGGGGGGCTCTGAGGAAGAGGCCCATGTGCAGAAGAATCCTGCATCAGAAGGCTGGACTCCGACCCTGATACAGTCTCGTCTCCATGGGTTCAAAAAGCTTTGACGGGAATCCTTGTTGCAACAGGAGAGAGCCCAACGGCATCAGCGATCGCAATTGCTCGCGACTAAGCTTTCTGATAGTGGCCCTTCGTTATGTTGCCACGTCACATGCTGCTAAGGCTCGACTTGCATGCCTGCTCAGTACATCATCAGCAGAGCTGCTGCAACGGTGGGATGAAGATCAGGCCCCAGCAAGAGACAGGCGGTGGCAGGCGGCAGTTTGTCATGATGTCCTCCCAGGCAAAGTTGGCATGTGAGCTTGGAGTGAGCACAAAGGCTTGGCTGTTAGCAATCATCGAACGTCGCCAGATGTTTGTCCGGCAGGTGTGCCGACTGAGCGAAGGGCTGCTGCATGCGAGAGCTGCAAGGAGTGCATCGTACCATAGGCGTTGCATCTTCACATGGCACCTTTCATGAAGTGCCCTGCTTCTTCTTCCCTCTGCCGTGAGCAAAGCGCATTGGAAGGCTTCAAGAGTTACAGGACAGGAAGCAGGCCGCAGGAAGTAGGAAGTGCAACGCAAATGATGCAATCATATTCTTGCTTTCTCAGGCCGCACAGGCTGCCCTTGGAAAAGCAGCACGCTTAGGTCCATGGGGAAATCCACTCCGGCTCCAGATTCTTTTGCTTAGGCGATGGAAATGGAGGAAGAGCCCACCTACCAAGATTCAAGATTCTTGTGAGTCGTAGAAATGGAAGATCTTCATTCAGACGCTGGCCTCTCAGGTCACCAGATGAAGATATTGAAGACGGCCATTCGCTTGCGCCTTCCGAAAACCTGTCTGAGCATGCGGAAGAACAGGCCAAGCAAGCATTTCACAATTTTGATTGGTTGTCTGGTCTCATGTTCTGCAGCAGGTGAAGAAAAGTGGCTGGAGCAACACAAAGAGGTGAACGGCCGTGCCTTGAGATTTGGAGCTTCTGCGCCAAGGCTTCCATTTCGCTTTGGATGTGACAGGATGCTTGGAAAGGGCTTCAAGAAGATTCGCGTAGGCCATTTTTTTGGCGGACCCCAAGAAAATCCACATCCTGAGAATTGCGCTTCTATGGCATTGCGCATCTATGGCTGAAGCAGGCCGCAAGGCCAAAGCAGAGAGCTTGACACCTCCCAGTGCAGGCATCTCAGTCATATCTGCTTGATGTGTTGTGGAGATCTTGCTGCAGATGTCTACATGTGTGTCCTGCCACCTTGTCCGCAGCAGCAAGAAGTACGCCGATCCGGGGACGGCTTTGGGAACTTTGGGTTTGGGGACACCGGAGCCTCTCCATGTTTGCAAAAGGTGGGACAAGCCAAAGGGTCAGGGATTTGGCAGAGTAAATGGTGGGGAATTCCCAATGCCCAAGTCATCCTTCGACAGCTTCGCATGCTCCAAGTGCTGCTGCTTTCGTTCTGTATCTTTGAGGATGCCGCCCTGAAAACAATGAAGAAGGGGATAACGTTATCCACACTGCGCATGCTATTTGCATCGGCTCACCCACAGATCGGATACATGAAATGTGCCGGTCTGGGGTTGCCCATGTTGACCGCAGCAAATCCTTGGATGCCCAGCTCAGCGAAGTAAGAAGCCTCCTACAAATGGAAGGAGTCTGTCACCCTTCAAAAAGCATTGATGGCAGATGGCATCAAAACTGCCTTGTTTGCAAGTGCAGACAAATGCAGAGTTCAATGCATCCAGTTAAGTCCCAGAGCTTTGCTAGCTTTGCTCGGGAGGGAAGCTGCTGGATCCTGGCTTTGAGCGCAGATTGGCCTCAACGCACCTGCAGACACCGCACGCGCAGCAGCAAGACACGGACCGCGAGTAAACGCAGGCAGGTGACCATGGGGGCGGGCCGAAGTGGTTCGGAATAGTTAAGCGGAACCTGATGAGCAGGCCAGGACGGTTCCTTTGAACCAGGATGAACAAAGATGCGTCATGCAACAATTCTAGCAGTTGCGTACCACAGTTCGTTCCTTGCTGATGTCGCGGCCTACTGGACATTGATATGCCTGCTGAGATTTATTTCCGACATGGTCAGGCTTGCACAAATCCAATCTAGCTGGGGGCACTGCATGCTTTTCTCGGTGCCGCAGCCGTGCGGGTCATCTACTCATTTTTGTTTGGTTGCATTTTTGAAGTTGTGAATTCTAGTGGTCGCTGGCTGCGCTGCCCTTGTTCTTGCTGCTTGTTACAGTCAATGATGACATGTGCAGGCTCGAACCCTCAATTAACTAGTTTTCCCATGTACTCACGTCAGATTCATAGCGAGACCTCCTCTTACTATACTTCAAGATGTGATCATGTGCTGACTTGCCATCGCAGCAGCAAGACAGCTGCAACAATTAGCATGTTCTTCCATCCAAGTCCTGCGAATAATATCTACAACTACTCTTCTACTGCCCGGCTTGGGGGAAAGTGCGTCGACAGAATCGGCCGCTTACCCGTGCTACTTTCAACTCTCTATCATGAGGCAACATCACCTGTCAGCTCAGTGGCCAGCGGTACGAGGACCATCACATTTCAGTTGAATCGCATTAGTTCCAAGCTCATTGAAATTAAAGTTGCGAGGACAACGTCTCCACAGAAGCAGGTAGCCTAGAAAGCAGCAGTGCCTCCCAAGAAAGTGATATACATGTGTTTTGGACACAAACAAATATCTGCAGATGCAGAGGCCGCCGACGCCGAAACAGCTCATGGTTCAGGCGGTCTGCAAAAACGAGGAGCCATTTGAACCTTGCTAGTGTTTACGGATGCAGGCCTCGAGCGATGAGCTGGTCTACACGGCCATGTCCCAAAAGCTGTGACAGAGCTCGTGCCAGTCACGCAGCCTGTGCTCGCCTAAGGCCGAGGCCATTCAACTCGCCGCAGAGGCGATGCAGATTGCGAAGCATGCATAGCAAGCCTTTCCTGCAAATCTTTACTGTCAGCTTGAGGAGATTGATGCACACTCAGCCAAGTGTGAGCAGGTTGCTGAGGCAGGTGACACCAGCAGCCATGAGCGCATGCTGCACTTCTGGGTGCAGCTGCAGGAGGTTGCGCACATCGTCAGTTCCTCTCGGGCGAGTATCATTACCAGGGAGGCAAAGCGCACCCTTCTCCGCGCACATACACGCCGAGTTTCGTTGGCTTGGCTGTAGGCTGTCCGCGATCGAGCAGATTGCTGAGACAGGAAGACTGTTGTACACGGCGTTGCGAGCACTGAGACATCGACCAGGCCTGTGCATTGGAAGAGTGGGCACGCGGCCAAGACTTGCAGCTGCAAATTTTTCATATGCTCAGCCCTGGCCTGAGAACTTGCACACTCAAAGGCAGATGAAGTGCGAGCTTTGGTTTCACGTCCCTCCTTCAGCCTGCCAAGTTGCAAATTTTCGTTTAGTCACCATGGTCATCCTGGCCACCCGCCTGCTTGTTGAGGTTTCAATTCAGATGTGAACAGCTCCGAAGCCACCTCTGCTCCATGCCTGGTTGCTCTCTAAATCCGCTAGCGTTAGAATCGTTTTTGACAGCACAGGCTGGAGACACCAACTCTCCGAAGTCTGCCAGTGAGGGTCCAGACGAAGAGGCGTCGATTGATCGTTTTAGTAAACGCTAGCGTGCTGCCGGTCCTTAGTAGACAGGATAATGTGTGGCGAGCGTGCAGGAAGCCTGCCAACATACGGCTTGCCGCGTGTTTTCGGGCGGACATTACCGTATCTGTCTGTGACATGGCGGCGATATCAAGGATATCATTGAAAGGTAGCAAGATGCTTCCTATGTGCAGGCACAGGGCGTTTTCGTTGGATTGTACCTTTCTTTTGGTCGTGATCAGGGCATAGGCCTGGGCTTTGGGGTTGAGAGGAGGGCGGTTCTCTGTGGATGGGCAAGGCTTGGGCCATACCGTTGCTGTTTACAATTGCTGCTGGCCTGGAATCAGAAAAGATTAGCGATTCAGAAGAGGATGCCAGTTCTATGACTACGGTAATGTGGGTCAGTGGCAGGAGGACACGCTTGGCTCACCTCGATGTCAGATTTCCAATGCCGAACAACAAGAGTCCCACTCAGCTGAGCAAGGACGGGGTGAAGATCCACCAAATCGGACGAGGACAAAAATCCACTTGCAAGAACTATTCCGCTAAACGCCTGAGGTGCTGAAGCTACGCAAGTCCTGTTTGCGCTGGCCTTCTATGCCAGACCAAATGAATTGTGCAAGCCTTGCTGGCATAGCGTCAAGACTCTGTAGGGGCCATCCTCATGCAAATGTTGGGGGTAGAAGCTGAAGGAGCGGCCAAAACTGTGACCCTTTGCCGCCTTCGAAGCAGACATGCAGCTGAGCAAGGAAGCGATGGTCTCCCATCATCAGTCAGCACCCTTACGAGTGCTTGGAGTCTTCCAAAACCCGCGCCTTGATTTATTTACCAACATGCAAAGGACCAGTGCCCGAATTGAACTACTCGGCGGGAATCAAGTTCTAGCTGGGGCCTTTAATGGATGCGGCCAAGCTCATTCGGCATGATTCACGCTGTGGCAGAGGCCTTCTGCCATGAGCTGAACTCGAGCCCAAAAATACAGCAGATGCAAACAGGTTTTAGACATTACCTTGGAGGATGATGATGAGGCCATCCCGATGGCAATTTGATTCAACGGTGCAAAGCAGGCGCAATTCCTCCGTACCGGCACCCAAAGGAGATGAAGATGCACTGTAGGATTTCCTACCATCGGAGATTGCCGAAAATTGTACATGAGTTGCAACAGATGGTCGTAACTTGAAGATGACCGATGCCTGGGTTCGTACCATCGCATAAGGAGCCCTGTCTAAAATGCTTGGATTTGCGAAGCAAAGCCGGCAACGAGTGTGCTCATGCAGTACATCTCACGTTTGGCCATGTCCCAATTAAGTCTGCAGTCTGCAGGTGTTGGGGGGGTCAAAGAGTTATCTCTGTGAGGTCCGCAGCAGTCTTATTCTCAGGCTGGGTTGTGTGGAGTCGGTGGCAGGACTAACTGGGCTAACCAATCCCAACGGTGTTTAACCAGGTTCTCGCAGCTTGCCGGAAGGTTGCCTTGCGCGAAGTCCTTGTCTTGCCCTTCATGAGCCATGTTTTGGCGGTAGAGGCTAGGCTTGGCGACGTGGGACCTGTGTGTAGAAGGTGCATGCAAATTGAACACTATGGCCCGTCGCCAAGGTTACAGCAATTATCATGCAGTCGTAGATTTGCCGGACGGGTTGGAAATGTATGTAGTGGTGCTGGAACCCATGATCGGCAAGCCGGGTTGGAAGTTCCTCGATGACGGTAGCAAGAATGGCCCGAAGACGCTTTGAAGCTTCGAAGAAGGCTGCGGAAGTCTGCGCTCCCGCAGAAGGCCTTTCCACCGCCAAGGTTTGTCCTCGCTGGCAAGGATAAGCTATCGTTTAAGGTGCTACTCGTGCATCTCGGGGAAGGAGGTGGTCGGTATGCGAGTGAGTGCCCCCTGGAAAGGTTGGCATCCCACAACTTCCGTTCTTTCCTGGGTGCCCAGCTTGAATGGAAGATCAACCATGGTGAACGAGGCAAGGCCGTCTACATGAGGATGCCCGGCGGTTGGCCAAACCAATGGACCAAGGAATCAAGTCAAGGTGGTTTTGTGTGGTGAGTGAAACAGGTTGGCTGAGTCGCCCCAACTGTGTTTTATTGGGTTGGAGATGCCAACGCTGGGACATGCCAGAGTTAAAGCTGTTGCTGGGCACGTTCTTATTTGTTTTCAAAGATGCAAGCAAGTTCTGGTGAATCATAGCAAGGCATTTGGACGACGTCAGGATGGCCTATACGCCCGGCGTTTGAGTACGCAGTCGCTTCGGCAGATACCGACAACCGAAGCGGCCTCCTGCTGATGTGACCTTGCTGCCGACGGAGGAGGAATGGTTGTTCGCAGATGCAACTCTCACGCGTGCGTGACTGTGCTTTATTGAGAGCGAAGATTCTGAAACTCTGTACGTTGCAGCATTTGAGCTCTCAAGCTTGTAGCTTTTTTTATCCCACCCACCCACCCTGCAGACGTTTTCTGTATTTTCTGGCGTGGTAACAGTAGACAACCTTTCGGTTGAGCCACGTAGGCTTGTGGACGTTCCACATTGCGTAGGGCACATAGGTGCCGTGTTAAACCGCGTAGGTTGGCAGACTCTCTGCCCGCGTAGTTTAGGAATTTGTACAGTTTTGGATCTAAACGCCGGGTAGGTGGAGACAGGGGTCCGTCCTGTCTCATGCCGCGTAGGCGTTGTACAGACAGATCCAGCTGGTGTGCAGCGTGAGCTTTACCCCACGTCTTCTCGCTAGAGACTAAAAAGTGACCGATGGGTTTCTTTGTAAGTTAAGGAATATAAGCGGAGCAATAAGTTCCAGGCAGTTTGAGCATTGGGCAATGCTGTAGATGCAGGGTTGCCAGGACGTGTTACAACAGCCAGCAATGGTGTCAGAAAGTTGCACCGGTACACGTTCATTGGCAAGGTGTTCGGAATTCATCCATCCTATAATCCTATAGCATGGGTGACAGAAAGGGGGTGTCTCAGGGGCCCGAAAACGGATTTTCGCAGGGAAAGAGGGTACAAATGGGTCATTATGGCCCGTCGCCAAGGTTACAGCACTTATGATGCTGTCGTAGATTTCCCGGACGAGTTGGAATACATGTAGTGGAGGCAGCGTTGGGGCCTTCCAAGAAAGTGCTGGAATCCATGATCGGCAAGCCGGGTTGGAAGTTCCTCGATGACGGTAGCAGGGATGGCCCGAAGATGCGACGCTTTGAAGCTTCGAAGAAGGCTGTGGAAGTCTGCGCTCCACTGGCAAGGATGAGCTATCGTTTAAGGTGCTACTCGTGCATCTTGGGGAAGGAGGTGGTCGGTATGCGAGTGAGTGCCCCCTGGAAAGGTTGGCATCCCACAACTTCCGTTCTTTCCTGGGTGCCCAGCTTGAATGGAAGAACAACCATGGTGAACGAGGCAAGGCCGTCTACATGAGGATGCCCGGCGGTTGGCCAAACCAATGGACCAAGGAATCAAGTCAAGGTGGTTTTGTGTGGTGAGTGAAACAGGTTGGCTGAGTCGCCCCAACTGTGTTTTATTGGGTTGGAGATGCCAACGCTGGGACATGCCAGAGTTAAAGCTGTTGCTGGGCACGTTCTTATTTGTTTTCAGAGATGCAAGCAAGTTCTGGTGAATCATAGCAAGGCATTTGGACGACGTCAGGATGGCCTATACGCCCGGCGTTTGAGTACGCAGTCGCTTCGGCAGTTACCGACAACCGAAGCGGCCTCCTGCTGATGTGACCTTGCTGCCGACGGAGGAGGAATGGTTGTTCGCGGATGTTCCAGGCAGTTTGAGCATTGGGCAATGCTGTAGATGCAGGGTTGCCAGGACGTGTTACAACAGCCAGCAATGGTGTCAGAAAGTTGCACCGGTACACGTTCATTGGCAAGGTGTTCGGAATTCATCCATCCTATAATCCTATAGCATGGGTGACAGAAAGGGGGTGTCTCAGGGGCCCGAAAACGGATTTTCGCAGGGAAAGAGGGTACAAATGGGTCATTATGGCCCGTCGCCAAGGTTACAGCACTTATCATGTTGTCGTAGATTTCCCGGACGAGGTGGAATATATGTAGTGGAGGCAGCGTTGGGGCCTTCCAAGAAAGTGCTGGAATCCATGATCGGCAAGCCGGGTTGGAAGTTCCTCGATGACGGTAGCAAGAATGGCCCGAAGACGCTTTGAAGCTTCGAAGAAGGCTGCGGAAGTCTGCGCTCCCGCAGAAGGCCTTTCCACCGCCAAGGTTTGTCCTCGTTGGCAAGGATGAGCTATCGTTTAAGGTGCTACTCGTGCATCTTGGGGAAGGAGGTGGTCGGTATGCGAGTGAGTGCCCCCTGGCAAGGTTGGCATCCCACAACGGAAGATCAACCATGGTGAACGAGGCAAGGCCGTCTACATGAGGATGCCCGGCGGTTGGCCAAACCAATGGACCAAGGAATCAAGTCAAGGTGGTTTTGTGTGGTGAGTGAAACAGGTTGGCTGAGTCGCCCCAACTGTGTTTTATT
>CAJNIZ010047589.1:23412-35522 GCA_905231905.1 Symbiodinium pilosum | reverse complement strand
AAATTAGTACAGCCCCTTTAAAAATGCTCATGAGGAATTGTTAGGGTCCCGGATTTATTATTTATTGTTAGGGGGGGGTTTATTAATGTGAGGAAGGGACTACGTTGTACTTGGGGCTTAGGCTTCTCCGTGTTCTTCTTACTAATTCTAGTTTTTGCTTTTCTCATTACATGCTCTAGGCCTCGGGAAAAGTCATCGCAGCACCACTGCTCAGGATTCATGTGACGCAGGCACGAAGATATCCAATATCACGTGAGCTTCCGTGGGTATGCCCTCATGGACTTCCTCAGCGTCTTCCACATCAAGCTTTAGGGCAGCTTTGACTTCTTCCCATGCCTCAGAACGTGAGAAATCTTTTTGGGATTATTCATTACCGAAGCCTAGGCCGTGGGGCGGGGTTTGCCCATGACCTTTTGGCAGGCACAGGCCCTGGGAGGGATGAGATGCCCTCAACTCATCGCTTCCCCTAATATTCAATGATTTCCTCCCCTAATATTAAACAATAGGGGGCTTCGAGAGCTTCTATTGAAAGATTTATCTAGGGCTGCCTTGAAATACTATGAACCTCAGTGAATATGCATTCAATTGATGAATCATCGCATTTAGCTCATTCATCATCAGTTGAAAAACTGACTACATGATATTCCATTCGACTAACTATTTCAGACCTTAGAAAAGCCATAAAACACACCCTCCTAATTCATCATGAGGTGGCCCCTTTTAAAGGTAGTCTTCCCCTTTGGAACCAAATCTCTTCAGGATCTTTAGGCTACTGAATTCATCGTTGAATAGTAGGGGACGGTTTTAATATTAGGGCAAGGTGATTTACTCGGTGGTGTCTCAAGACAGGGTACCGGGGTACCCATCAGCGTTTGAGAATCAGGAACATAAGGGGTCACCAGCTTGTGGGGTCCATAATACGGATTCTAGAGGCGTATATTTGAGAAGCTCGCACATGCTCCAGAAGGGCCCTGCAAAGATTGGTGCCTTCTGAAAGAAGGCACTTACATGGAGGGCATGATAGCAGTTCACAGTTGCTCCAGCTGGTATGCATGAGCATTGCTACGCTGCAGCAATCCAAGAAAGCTCTGGCTATCCTACAATTGACCAACAACAACGGTTTCGTTGTACAACTTTGGAGGTCAGACTGCGCAGACACATAATTCTTCGCATTACTCAGAACCTTGATTTTTGAGTCCTAGGTGAGAAAGCAATCCCAAACGTGGTACTTTTGGCACATTCAGGCTCTAGTGGAAGTGGAGAAAGGACTATGACCTCAGCATTCAAGCCTTCCGTGTAGCAAACACACAAAGAATATACCCAAGGGCGGTGGGGAGAAGCTCTGATACGACTCGGACGGTAACTCCAGCAGGGGCGCCATCACGGAGGCCTGGGGGAAGGGCCCGCTACAGACTCCAAACTGTCAAACCACATGACGTCAATGAAGGGCACTCTGAGGTTCACACTCAGCCTCGCTGGGACCGGATGGCGCGAAGTCCTCAGCCGCCCTGGCTTGAGAGTTTCTAGGGCTTCGGGTTTAGGGTGTAGGCGTTGGGATTAAGGATTTGTAGTTGGGAACATGCATACGTTCTGGCATTGGGAGATGTGCTACGGGACAATGTTTGGGAGGAAAATTGGATTTTGGCAGCTGGCTTGAGGCTGTAGGTTTCGGGAGCTTAGCTGAGACAAAATGCCCTTGTACGGCCTTTTCAGAGCACAGGCAACACCGCCAGATCGTGTGTGCAAGGCAAAGCGGAGGTGGTTGAGGAAGGATTGTGCTACGGAGTATAGGGTAAGGGTGTGAATTTGCGCAGGGAAATGCTGCGGGTGGCTTTAGTTCGGAGTTTGGCTTGAGATGCTGGCAGAACTTGGTCTCGAACGGGAGGCTTTCAAGTTACGGTGTAAAGGCGGCTTGAGGCTTTTCTTTTGAAGTGCGAGATTTAGGGGCAATTTTAAGGTTTAGACATCACCGCGCGCAGTATCCTGAGAAAGAAATCAGTTGGTCTTTCGACAAGCACAGCCTCAAGAATAGCACGAGGAATCACGAGAGCTGCACGACTGAGGACTGATCAAATGAACAAGATAAAGGAAACTAGCTGTAGGGAGGGAATAGAATAATGGTGCGTCTGAAAGCATTGCATGCCCAACCCGGCAATGAGAATAACAAATGCAATCATTTATGGCACAGCCTTACAAAGACTGACTATGCTTGCCCTCATTGGTCCTTGTTCAACCTTTGCCTCCATTCGACTTGAATGAGCTCAATCTTTTCAAAGGTTGCGCGCGCAGTAAACTTTAGCACAACACTTCCATCCTGATCACCTGCCCTTCAATGAAACACTATTCCAGCTTTGCTGGACCTTCTGGTTCACGGCAAGAAAAATCAACTCCTAAACCCCAAAGCCTTAATCCCTCCAGGCTCCTAGGAGTCGCTTTCCGAGCCTCTGCAAATCGGGTGGAATTTGAAGGGATGGCAGAGGTCCACCTCTCCGGCGCCTGCGGAACCAAAGCTCAATGCTTGGCTCACAAGTGCTTTAATGGTTGGAGCATGTTGGAGCTTTTTTTGGTTTCAGTTTTTAGTCTTTGAAGGATGTTGGAGGCGTAGGGCATTGTAGGGACTGTTGGCATATAGGCAGGCAAATTGAAACTGCAATTTTTATGAGGCAGGTTTTGGGGTCGAAGGTTGAGGGTTCCCAAGGCCCTCCTTTTGAGATTGTTTCGTTTTTCTGCAAAGGTTCGTGCCAGGCCTGGTGGCGGGAATTGACCTGCTCCCACATCTCCCACGTCGTAAGCACTGTGCCGACCTTCTTTTTCTCGGAGGGTCTCAGAGTTGCGTAGCCTACTGAGGGGGAGCCCGGCTGCTGATGGTGTGGAGATCGGGCCTGCTGTTTCCATGGCCTTGTGCTGTGCTGGGGGATTCTTTTGAGCTTCATGTGGGAGGCTTTTCAGGCCGCGGGGCGTCCTCATGCGCATCCTGGCCGTCGTGTTCAAGGTACAGGGTTGTGGGTCGGAGAGGTCCACCCTTTGCATGGTGTCGTTGATTATGTATTTGGAGGAGATGACTCAGGAGATGCACGCGCATCTCTGGCTTGGTTTCGTGTGGTATGCCTTGTAACCATGGAAGTGCATGCGCATTTTTGGTGTTTGGTCTGGATCCGGGTTGTTGGCCAAAATAGAAGGCTGCTGGTACAGCTGCTCACTTACACGGGTCGAGATATCTTCTTGTCCGAGGCCTACATATTTGTTTTGCTGCATCTCATGCGGGACCATGGGGGGATTATGGGGTGTGCTCATCTCCGGGCGCGGCATCCATTCAAAACCATAATCAAAGCCTGGACCGGGTTTGGGCCTCAGGATTTAGGACGTTTCGTTTTGGGGTATTGGGCGGTTCATGCGCAATATTGCGGAGCGAGGAACACGAAAGTGCTACCTGTGCGCCGCCCTTGCCCAGCCGATGATAAACACATCCAAAATCCTGGTTGAAGATCTGTGGAATTATGCAGGTCTGGGCATATGCCAGGAGATTGACAACGCATCTCAATGTAGCGTTCAAGGCTACGCTTGATTATGAGCGTAAGATGCAGATATGCAGAATTTCTTCATGAAATCGAAGTCTTCGCCTGAAAAAGGAATCCTCTAGTTATCTGGAAGGAAAACACAGTGGCGCCGCCTTTTCCCGCCTGGTGAGCTTGTGCGTCCTAAGCTGCCTTGTAGCAAGCGCATCACTCCTTGAGAAAAATGGGGTGTTCGGAGTGTCCTGGACTGCTATCAAGTAGTTGGTTCGGGAACCCCGTATAGTGGCACGGTTTACATGAAACAGCGCGGTTGACCATCAAGGGGCTCTCTTCTGAACGCGGCCAGGGCACTTCCCAACAGGGAAAGAAGCCAAACATGCGAGTCGAGATCGTCCTGGCTGGGATCCGGCTCGACAAGCATCAGGGCCTGGGAGAATTTCATGCCCTGTCCAAACATTTGTCAGGATGCACCAGCCAGTCTCAGAAGAATCACCTGTGAGTGACAGCACTTGCTGCCTGCAAGCAACTAGTTCGACAGCATCCATGGCTGACATAGAAGTGCTGTCAAATGACGCCGATATCGACCGCCATTATGACATGCATCTGCCGGGGCAAAGGGTACACGCCAAAGAGTGCTCCATTAAACGGACGTAGCTACCACCTTTTCCGTCCTCCCCCCACTCCCCCCTTTCGAACCCAGCAAAGCACCTGAAAGCAACGCTCGACCAGATGCATTACAGGAAAAGCGAGAACAGGCAATCCTCAAAGCAGAACGTTCTTGAAAAGCAACAACCTGTCCAAGCCCGTCCCGAAGCCCTCCAAGACCCACGAACATCCAGGCGAAATCAGCGGCCAAAGCCAAGACTTTGATGAGTTTAGGATCGCTTTGAGCTGTGGGTTGCTTGGTTGGGATTCTAGTTCTGGTTGGTTGTGATAGGTTGAATGGGTTTAAATAATTGCGTTTCTAAACAGTTCTACCCTGAATTGAAATCATTCTTACTATTCCACCTAGAGAACATGTCCTGCCCTGGAAAATATGTTGTCTCTACTGCATCCGAGCGCTGTTGCAGGGGGACTTGGTTCTGCCGAGGTTGAGCAGTAAGGTCTCGGAGTGCAGAATGTGCGTTCACATGGAAATGCTTGGGCTCGGGGCTAGCATAAGCATCAAACTGACTGTGACAGCTGGCCACCACAAAGGGACTCGAAAAGTATTAGACAGTCCCCAGTTCATGTCAAAGCGGTAGACAGCTTGCCAGGAAGACCTGGACACTTCAATCCAATTCTTTCTTGGTGTTGATCTATCTTTGTTGATAGAGGATTCAAACCAGGACCCCCTAAGAAGGTACTAACTTAGGGGCCCACGGAAAGAGCTATGTTTTCAGCAGAATCCAAGGATGACATCGTTCAACGTTGCTGAAAGACCAAGCTTTGGAACCCCGATACGAGTACCATTCTCGCCGGTCATTCTTAGGGTTACAATGACATTAATCAACTACCTCAGATCTCAAGAGGCCCTGAAGCCCTCAAACACCAAAACCACGCATACCATAAAACGCGATAGGATCCCTTTGTAGGGACTAACTAGCCTTGCAGAGGCAACAGTTAGAGCCCTCAGCCCGAAGTGTAGCAGTCTTGCTGCATGGTCTACCCTGACGACGCCTGGCGACGATCGCCATGGCGCCTTGGCTGCTGGGTTCTGGCTCAAGGGCAGGTTTGGAGCTTCGAGACCCGGGGTTTCAAGCTTTGCCCAAAGACTGTAGAATCATGCTTTCCAAATTTGATTCGCTTCACGGAAGCTCGGGGTTCTAGAAGCTGGGTGCCCTAAAAAACACTGAAAATTATTAGGAAACTAGAGAGCCGCCCTTCTCGAACATGTTGGGAACTTGCAGATTCTATTCTTGTGACAGACCTTCATCATGCACACAGAGCCACACAGAACCAATGTTATGAACACCACGAATGGACTGCACGCCAGTAGCATGGCATCAAAGAGAGGCGGTTCATCTTTTGAACACGTGCAGTTGCTATCTGATTTGGAATGCCTGTTCAGTGACACCCGAAGGCCGAAGCCCATTTTGCCTCACTCCCGCAGCCTAACCAAAGACCCAAATGCGAAGTCCTCAACCCGTTGGAAGGAAAGGCAGCCCAGGTGCAGGCGAACTCAACGAAAGTGAGGGACCCGTCTTGGTCCATGTCGCAGAGCTGGCAGGGCTTCCACTTCGTGCGTTTACAAGTCGAGTTGTTGAGGTGGGTCGGGGTCGAAGGATCGACTTATGCTTGACGGTTGATCTACTTGGGCTTTTTCCGGTGTACACTTGGCCTTCCCCGATGTCAACCTGTAGGGCGGTTAAGGGTTGAAGGGCACCTGCTTTGTGGGTTCAGCAATCGAGCTGTGGAGGATGGGCTTAGGGTTGAAAGGGCTTCCTCTTCGGGCTTTGAACTGTCAAGTTGTAGACGGTTTGGGGAGAGCCAAGCTGCAAGAGGATGATCCCCAAACGCTATGTGCTCCAACTTGGGTTCAAGGCTCAAAGCTTTAGAAGCTTGGGGTATGAAGCCGGCCACAAAAACGAATTCTGATTCTTCTGGCGAGGATTCGGAATTGAGCGTGGGCAAACTTTCGTGCTAAAAAAGGCCGCAAGCCTGAATCTGTAGCGTTCTTGGCCAGTGATTCCTGGTAGTACTTGAGACAATGGCTGGGAAACTTATAATTTATAATCATTGCAAATGATTCCTCAGCATCAGACTTCAGGTATCCCTATCGTCGGAATTACTGGTTTTGTCTTCAGACCATCATGGTAGGGTTTGTGTACTTACCAATATAATTTCTCACGAGAATAGCAAGGGGCGACATGACTACAGGAGCTCTCTGAGATGAAGTATGCCTTGCCATCATGCCCCAACCCTAGACGCAAAACTTGAAGCAAAACGCCTTCTTTGGGACAGGTTACAGAAACTTTAACATTGATCCGCATCATTTCAGACCTTACGCTGGAGAACCTTTCACTGACAAAGGCGTATCAAAGGCATTAAGTCGCCCTGACCAACGCAGAGGGTTCGTTGTAGCTGCTATGCTTACAAACTACCCTCCCCGAAATAAACACTGAAACTCCCAAAGGATCCCTACAAGAAGCCTATATGAGATGCTTTAAATTGGGGCAAGGCTCATGGCCGAGCCTTTGCTGGGTCTTGGAAGCAACCTAGCCGGGCCCTAGCACACTCAGAGGCATGCATTCTGAATCCTAGAAAATGCAATACTTGTATAATTTATGGAAAATCTGCACAGGATCTATAGCAGGTTTGCAAAATGCTGCTGAAACTTTCAGCTTGCTAAGCCCCAAACTCCACCCAATGCGCCTGCCAAATGTGAGACAACTCAGACACTGCAAGGCCCGACATCTCGAAAATCTCCCGCCTCAGTAATCGTAAATTTCTGTCCAAAAGAAATCCACAGTCCTGCTGACACAAGAAAATCAGATTCTGTGATCTGAGAATAAATTCTACGTAGGTAAAATTGGAAAAATGTGAATCCGGTGACAATAGGTAGTGCAGAAGTGGGACAAAAGTGAGAGAATGAATTCAGAGGAAATGGAGGATAGAGTGACAGAAAACTCTGCTCTCGTGGTCCAGGGTTGTGAGTTTGAGTATGTGAGGGGTGGGCTCTGCATGAGGCAAATGAGAGAAACAGAAAGCCAGTAGCGGCGCTCAGGACACGGTGCTCAGAAAGGGATTATGGACTCTCTACCTGACTTCAAGGGTAAGTTGAGAAACTCGCATATTGTCCCACCTTTGCTCTTGCTTCGAAAATCCTATCCAAAAGCCTTTCCCTAGAAGCTTCAGCAAGCAGGCTATACAGGGTGTATCTTGGGAAGTCGCGGTTTAGGCGCGAGATTGCGGAGACGGATTGTTTATTTGATCTAAGAGAGCTCAAGTGTGGACTCAGGGGCAACCGGCCCACCACTTCGGAAGGAAAGGCCCCCATACACTCCGAGTCCCTCAACAAGGTGCTTGAAAGCTTGGTACGAGGCTTATTGGGAACTGATGCTGCGTCGGGGATCCTAAGCTATATGGGTGCTTGTCAATAATGGAGGGGTCCCTCTCTAGCAGCCCAAAACACAGGCTGCTGTAGTAAGAGTGGTCCCAGGCACCTGTAGCATTTAGGGTAGGACCTTCGTACATTTCATAGCAATCCTAGGCCTCTCTTCTCGGCCCTACTATTGGAGGTCTATTCCACGCGACTCCACGGGAACATGATCAGTAACGGAAGAGGTGTCTGTTCCTGGTTATTAAACGGAGAGGACTGCTTGGAAGCATCTGAGGGCCTAATGGACGCTGGAGAACCTAAGACCTGAGCCCGAAGCTGGCGTCCTGAACCCCAAAACCCTAACGCACGTTGGAGCTGAACCTTAAGGTGGGATATGCCGGATGATTGCAGGTGCGGTGTGCAGGGTTTAGGGTGTAGATTTTGGGCGCTTCTCTATACATTCAGGCCACCCATACATCGCTCAGAATACAATAGCGTTCATGTGAAGGACCCCAAGAAGGAGATTTTCAGAGGTCACCACTTGGGTGGGCCAGGAACAGAAGGCTCCATCTGCAGGGAGCTTTGTAACGGCTCCGACTTTGAAATGTCGGGGAGCCCGTGTCTACACTGATGCCTTGTAGTAGAGACTTGGACATGTGCCACTCTGTCAATGGACGCCCTTGCAATGACGACAATTGTTGGATCCCAAACAGTGCCAAGCAGAATGACACCTGCAATGGGATCCTTGAATTTACAGAGACTTTGCATGACAGGCTGAGGGTTAATTAACATGGTGACAAGAGTCATCATGCTGGCGTACGTGAATCCTGAACCCTAAACCTCTAAAATGATCGGGCATGCTCCGAGTCCCTGCTTGGCATCGTTAGGTTGTTGTGCCAAACGCGCAATGCGTCATGTCTGTGGGATGCTGTGGGTCTCACGGTCCCATACGAGAAGTGCTTTTTAAGTTCGGTTCCAGCATGCCTGCGCACCCTCCATTTCTACGGAAAGTAGAAAGCTTAATGCCATCTAGCCCAATCCAACTACCTTAAACAACACCATTCCCGAAAGCCTTGTGGCAGATTGCCGGGATTTCTCAAAAGGATCCCTTTTCTGGAGTCACCAAAAACCATAACAACACCCTGCTTCAGCTGTCCCCTGCAAATGCCCCGCATCATCCCTTCCCAAGATGATGTAGCGACCTACAACTCGAAACGGGTTTTGGAATACAGCATGTACCAATCACGCAAGGATTCTGCGCGGAGTTGTCTTCAGCACTTAAGCTTCTACACTTGCAGGACTATGCAAGAGATGGTCAGACAAATGCTACAGAATCTATGCTTCACCTTCTGTTCGTCGCAAGAACGATACTTCTCCCCTTCGCTCATTACGGCTTTCTGCAAAAGTGCGGTTCTTGCTGGGGGGGTAGTTAAAACCTGGATTTTATTGTAGGAGCGCGAGATGTCCGAGCCCAACCTACAGTCGCTTCATAAAATCAAAATCTTAGGCCTACCATGGCCTACCCATATTAAACCACTGAGATTTCGACAGAAATTAACATCCTATGAGCCAGGCAAAAACCTTAAACTTCAAAACTAGATAGCCTAAAATTCTAAATTGTAAGCGTCAGACCCCATACACTCCAACCCGGACTCTGCACCTTAAACTTCAACTCCATGCGCTAAACTCCAAAATCTTGACTCGCTAAAGCACTCCCCGGTCTGCTCCACGATAAACCCGGCCTTCAGAAGCAGAAAAAAGCTGCTTCCAGCGAGACGGAATATGTGAACTGTGCAAGGTCCAGGATTCAAATCTCCTCTTAGGAGGGTATGCGGTGTAGAGGTCAGCTGTAGGTTTAGGATTTAGGGCTTAGGGTCTAGGATTCAAGAGTTTGGGCTTCCGGCGTATGGTTCAGGGTTGATGTGCAGATTGGGCTGGAAGGGTCTGATGGTTAAGGTGTTAGGTTTGTGGTGCTGGGACCAGTACCTGGCAACAATCCCTGACATGACAGCCATGACCACGAAGAGGCAGAAGGATGATAGGGATAGCTTGAACACAGCCATGCTAACTTATGGTTCTTGCTAATCATTGTCATCACAGCTTTCGATTCCTGAAGCTATTCCATATGAGCAACATAAATATTTCCCACATGAGTACTGGACACGGGTTCCTTGTTAGGGAATATCTTGGGGACCATGCTCAACTGACTACCAAAGGGACCCTATGTCTACCCTTCATGGCCCCTTGGTAACAATAGCTCAGACAGTCTCATAGTACCAGTTGAACCTGATTAGACTGATTAGACGGAATTTTTATGTATTCTTACTTATTGCGATGCATCAGTAATGATAACCGCCGCATTCTAGCGGCATCACAGTACGACTACCACCCTATACTGATGCGCACAAACAAAAAGCCAGCATTAATCATCAGTGAGGAACCTTGTGATAGAGACCCAAACGACCTATGATGCACCATGTTCTACATACGAAGAGTTAGGGTCAAGTAGAACACTTCAAACAAGTCAGAGGACCTTTGCCTTGGATCCCCTTCAGCTCGCGCTCTGCGCAAGCGGGCAAGGCTCCTCCAGAGCCCACGGGACCAGCGGCGTCGCCATGACTTCCCAAAAACTCAAGGTCTGAAATCTAGGGTAAAGGGTTAGGAGTTTGGGAATAGCAGTCCTTTGCTGTTGGTCGCAAAATTGTCCGCCCAAGCCCTGTGACAAACTGATGCTCAAACGTGAGCTCCTAAACCTGTGACCTGAAGTCAAATACATGCTGCCACCTACAACTCTGCTACCAGAAGTCCTGAAACCTTCCGCTATAACCCCAAAATTAGCCTGGGTTTGGGATCTAACGGGTTCCTCTACCAGGTAGGTTCCTCTGGCCCACGTGCCCGAAGGGGATCCGGATCCGATCTAGCTCTTGGCCTAGTTGAAGCTCTGCCTTGGCAAATGATGCTGTGAAGCCCTGCGCAGTCCGTGTCTGGGCGAGTGTTGGGGTTTGGGGTCTACTTGTTTTGAGGGTTAGGGAGTTTCCAGAATCCCTAGTGTCACCTCTTTGCGAAGACGGCCTCCGGGTTACTTCGAATTTCATAGGAGACGGTGTTGCCACTATAGATCATGTTCAAGAGCGGCTTGCTTAGCTACTAGAGTTCTTGAAGCTGTAAACATCACCGCGGAAATAATAACGCTAATGAGGTTCATGACCAGCAATGACCACCACATAATCAACAAACATGGTGTAGTGGACATTATACTAAGCTGTGGCAGGCAACTGCGGTTCGGGATGGCTAGGGCTAGCTATGCCTGCCCACCTTTCTCCTCGAAAAACGGGAAACTGTAGCCCTCAACACCAACAGATGCAATGCAAGATAGTGACACCCCTGTACTCCCTACTGTAGATCCTGGAACCCCCAAAAGCATCTGATGTTTTAGGGGAGTCTTGTGGGGCTCATTAAATCGAATCTTAAAAGTTTCGACAATGGCTCATCTTGATAGCGTCATCAGCAAACTTGAGTCGGGGGCTGAAGATCCAAAAAACACAACAGGCATCAAAAAACAGCATATGAGGATACTAACAATAGGCATCAACACAAAAAAAGAGGCTGGCATAGTAGAACAAAGCCAGATCTGGAGATCAAAAAAAGTGGTTGAACACGCATGAAAGCCTCATGGAGAATGCTGAAAATGCTAAAAAATCATCATGGAACTCATGTAAAGCCATGAAAGATCATGAAAAGCGCTGAACAGAACTGAAAATCATAGAACATCTTGAAATTGATGAAAATAATGCGCAACCGTGAAAAATGATGAGCACATAATGAAATAATGTTTAATGATGAAACATGATAAACATTCATGAAAAATTGTGAAGATGATGGAAGACGATGAAAAGTCATGAAAAAAATCTTCAGAAGCGGATGACAATGATGGAACATTTCTAGCCATTATGAGAAATGATGGCAAATCAGAAAACACAATCAAGCATACCCGAACTCATGAAACATTATAAGAAGAATGGAAAATAACGCAAATCATGAAGATGAGCGATGATGAAAAATCATCCAAAATGATGTAAATAAATGAGAATGATCAAAACCATGAAAACTCATGAAAACAATGGGTAATAGTGAACATGAAAATGATGAACAATACTGATAAACCATGAGCACAATGAAAAGGATGAACGATGATGCACTAGTACCATGAGAAGTCATGAATAGTGATGGCAATTGTGAAACGTGTGAAAAGCCACAAAGATTGAGAAGTAAGAAAAGCGATGGCAAATTATGAAAATATGAAAACTTAGAAGACTTTATGACGACAAATTATGAAAAAGGACGAAATATCATGAAATGATGAAACATGATGAAAAACATGAACTGTATGGAACCCATGAACATTTATTAGAAAATGATGAAGAATGATTGAAATGATGAAAAGTTATGACAAACATGATGACAAATTGAAACAATACAAGTATTAAATGAACAAAAAGGAACACGATAACAAATGATAGCGCCAATGTGCTTCGTACAACAATCGCACGGGGGCGGCGGCGGGGGGGGGGGGG
>CAJNIZ010047589.1:0-20541 GCA_905231905.1 Symbiodinium pilosum | reverse complement strand
GGAGCATGCGTGAAACCACAGGCATCAAACTACCTACTTTGTACTACCAAACTGCGTGTATTTACAACTTATTTTGAAGAAAATATTTTGGCTGACACCAAGGAACCAGCAACCCACCAAACTCTGTCCTCCCTGCAGCAAACTTGCGAAACCTGGTCAGAAGGTGGGCCTGAAATAAGAATAAGTGCTATTTCCGGCTTTTCAAGCAAACTCGGGGGAGGCCCCCCTCATCCAGATTGAACATTGCGCACGCCCGTCTCCCTGTCAGGCAGCCTTCTCCAAGCGCACGCACAGAAGACAAATTACAGATGGGGTCCCAAGCCATGCGCGCACAGGGGCGCCCGGCCCCTGCATGACGCCGCGCCTTCGTTTCTTCCTATTTCTCCTCCATAATTCTGGGGCCAAATAAGGCAGCCTTCCCCACATGTGAGCGCAAAAACAACGGCTGATGGAGCTCCAGGCCACGGAGTTTCCAGCCCCTGCATGACGTCTCGCCTTTAGTTAAGTTCTTCCCGTTTCTCTTCCCGGCCTATAACAACATCGGCAACGCTGCGTCCTCCTGTGACAGAAATCTCAAATCTCTGAGGCCCCTGTACGGCAGCTTGCAAATGGGCATTTTGTAGGTCTTCAGAGCCGTACGAAACAGCACGCAGAGCCGAGTCCCAAGCTATGTCCCTCTGCGATTCTGCTGAGGCTGCTTGAAATATCATGTCGCCATCAAAGTATATACCGCAGACCCCTCAGAATCAAAGAAGCAAGACTACGGAAGAAAATTGACATAGACCGACTGCGATCATAGATCTCTCCCTGCATCAAACAACCACATCTTGGATTCATGAGCATCAACTTCCAATGCCCGGCCAGCATCATGAGCCTCATCTAACCGTTAACCTTCCCTGCGCCAATCTTCCAGCGCCGGCAAGCATCATGAGCATCCGCTGGCCGCCCAGACTCAGGAGCCTCATCTAGACCTTCCTGCGTCATCCTGCGTCGATCTTCCAAAGCGTGCTGACCCCTCCTGCACCCAAGTTCCAAAGCCCGGTCAAAATCATAAGCATTCGAAAGCCCCTCCCTGCACGGCCAGCATCATGAGCATCATCACACATTCATGGCTGATAGGAAACGAAGGAACGGGTTATGGGAACGTTTTTCAGGCTCACATTCAGAGGCTACTGTCGTAGCCCCCACCAACTTCCAGTAGCTGTGCAAGCTCACCATGGTTTTGGGTGAGGCTTTCGTCTTTGCGACGGTAAATGATTTTCTCATCGCTCGGTTGCTTTAAGGAAGTTGCGCCGAGTTTGAAAAGGCCTACGGGGAGGATTTCCTAACATTGTTTGTTGCTTCAATAATTATTTGAGCATGGCGGGAAGTACACGAAGCATCTAGCACTCAAATCCATACCGGCTTGCTTAATGCTCACGCTAGCATTATCGCGGCCTTGGGGGCAAACTGGACCTCAAGCGCTGCGGCCGCTTCCGTTGGTTCGGCGAAATGGGAGGCTGGGGGGGAGGGAGGGGATATTCGTGCTCTTGGCACACTATACAGGCGGCACACTCAAGCCGACGCAATGCCAACATCAAAAAATGAGCCGACGCGTGTTTGAGAATACGCTAATGCTCCAAGTTCAACCGTTCCACTTGTGGCAAGCGAAAAGCAGGCGCCAGTGCGGGACGACATGAAACATTTTTAAATGTGGCAAAGTCTGAAGATTCGAAAGCCGCATGCGTTGCTCAGAAAACGACCAAGCCCTAGCCAGAGTGGAATCCAAAAGCTTTCTTAACTCCGACATTTCAAGCTTCCACGACGCAAACTTCATTGCCGATGACACGCCCATGCCCTTTGCAAGCCTGCCTTTGCCGCGATCCACACAAGCACCACTAGCAAGAGCTTCAAAAAGTCCAGCAACTGTTCTAAAGTGGGGGAGCCCACCGGCCACCCCAGCGGCAGGCAATATTCCATTCATCGTTTCCAGCCACCCAGACGCCTGCGCAGTGTGGAACCAGGTGGCCATCTTTAATCTTCTCACAACCGAAGGAGCTCCATCTCAAGCAACCACGAGCAACAGTTGCCCATAACTTGCAAAATTTTTCTCTAGAATCATCTTCAAGATCACGCAATGACACACTCTCTGTAACACCACGCCCAGGACTACATAGCATGTTTCCTGCCACCCGCGGAGCTTTACGAGCACTCTCTTCACTGTCCATAGCCACGTACTCCCTCTCAGCTACCCAGCGGATTCCAGGCAGCACAGCCGAAGCACAGCGGACTAATGGGTTCGCCACACTTCCTGAACAACAAGATACACTCACACAACGCACACCTGGGTTGCTGGAGCCAGATCCCAGCGGCGGCCGGGAGGCTGCTCTACGGACCCGCAGCGTCCACGGCACGCAAGACAGAAAGAAGACAAACACACAGCAAGCCGGCAAACAAAGCCTACCCAAACCAAACAGAAACAGTGGTTTCTGTTGACAAAGCGAGAGCTTGGAGTGTACGGCACATGCAATTCTGACGTACGCAAGTGTACCACACCCACCCACACACACATTTGAAAGGTTTTCAACCCAACAAAGTTGAGTTGAAGGAGTCTCAGCTCCCATCAGCATCTCCAAACTAGTTCTAGAATAATTACAAGGCACTAGTGAGAGCATCAACAACCCGGAACTATACAGCATAGTAAGAGAGGAGAACATTGTCATCTGCAGGTACGTCAGGGTGATCAGCCCTGATATCCGCATTTGCTGTGGCCGCTTCGTTGGACCATCGCGCACAGCAAATGGATGGTCCCCCTGCTGGTACTTTGTCGAACAAGCTGAGTAGGTTACACTAAAGAATCCTTGGAATTTCGGAGGTCCCACACACACCATCCCGCAAAGCGGGTGCCTACTTAAGGACAACCAAAGAACCAAAAAGAAGGGAAAGAAAAGAAAAGAATAGAATAGAATAGAACCCTTCACGTCTCCTTTTGTTTCAGGCAGGCGAATGTTGTCGATCAATTGCTGTGATAATGTAGCTCACAGTAGTGTCGTCCTGAGGCCTGATGCTGCAGTTCCTTGTCTGGATGATTGGACTTGTGACCGCAAAGTCGCTGACATCCTTCATGCTGGCATGTATGAATGCATGGGAGTGGAAATGTTCGCCACAGTCTTTCACGCTCTGTTCTCAATTGGTTCTCCCTCAGCTCCATCTCAAATTGAATAGCGTCCCTTGCTCGCTGCAAGTCTTCGTCTGTGGCTTGACGCAACCAAACATAGAACTGCTCCCCAAGCATCGTGCTCAAGTTAAGGACTAAAAACGAAAATTGCTCGACCCTGCTTGCTTGAACCAACCTAGCAACCGATTAACACTTAAACAACACACAACACGATGCGCACAAGAGATCGTCAAGAGGTAGCTTGGAACTGCATGCGCAACCACTTGCACGTACTTTCCACGATGCATATGCACTCTTTTGCAGCGCGCAAAGGTTCACGGATTGTCCCAAATATGTTTGATCATTTTGGATCTAAGGGGCTCTCGGAGTTTGTCAAGCAGATATCTGGATACATCGTTGTATGATTTATCTGCCAGAGAATTGGTAATGGTGTTCTTCCATCTCGTCTGCTCGCTGGTTGTAAGATATCCATTGTATGCCAAATGCTGTTGCAGCATCAGTTCCGAGCCAGCCTCAAGCATTTGTCTGTGTGCCGAATCATCTCTGAGAATCTCTAGCATAGAGACGGCGCTCGATCTGTCTGGACGGTCTGTGCTGGACGGAGCCGCTTCTGACTGCTTATGCCCTGAAGAAGACACCTTTTTCATGGCGTTCCTGGCCTGTACTATTCTAACAAAGATAACCTGAGAGCCAACTATAATTCAAAACACAAAAGAACACTGCAGGGATTAAAGCGAAACAATTTGCAGTCAAAGCAAGAGGCGACAATTTCACTCAATTTTCAATGGCACGTGACATCAAATTCCAGATTGCTGTACAGTTGACAAAGTTCTTCGAGCTGCTGGCTTTTAACTGACATGGGAAAGGAAAGGCAAACTTGAGAATGAGCTGTCGTCTTGATCTGAATCCCGACATATTGAGCTGGTGGCTACCCGCGGAGCATGGCAAGCGATATCTCCATGTTTCAGGTTTGATCAGATATCTGACCTCTCGACAAGAAGCATTGATATGGAACCCAAGGAACTCATTGTGTTGTTCATCTTGCAGTTGAATAGGTTTGGGGTAAAAATCAAGACTGGCGAAGTTTTGAAGTCCGGGACACTGAAGTAGATCTTCATGACTAAAAATTGCACGATTGTCCACATACCGTAAGACAAGCAGCTGCGTAGGATATCTTGCAAGCAATGATTTGTGATTGCGCAGCCAAGCTCGTTCATAAGCTACGATGGAAAGAGACGGAAAGATGGGGCTGACTTGATTCCCCATAGACGTTCCTTGTACTTGCCGAAAACACTTTCCAAGAGTGGTGAAGCATCCCGAAGAAGAAGAAAACCGAATAATGTCCATCGACTGGTTCATTTTGAGCTCTACCTGATTTGCCTTGACACTGAATCGGTATTTTCCTGCATGCGCAGGCCCAATTTTGGAGTACATTTCAACCATAAGGGATTTACCGCCACCAGAATCAAGAAAGTCCTGAATCAAAAGCTGAAGTGAAGAAAGAATTGTGCTCTGAGGAATAGAGTTGAAGAATCCAACCAAATCGTGATTGAGAAACAAAAAGTGATCGTCCGACGCAGCGGTCTCAATGAACTGATGAATATCCCTCCAAACGCCCGGAGTAAGTCGACTACCAAAGTGACGAGGCCAAGTGGAATTCAACAACTCTTGGATTGCAAGAGCAGCAAGTTTGAGAAGCTTACCAACGCAAGTAGAACCATATGCCACGATTGTTCCTCCCTTACTCCATTGCTTCTTGTGCTTCATCATGATGTAGCCGTAGGGGAGATCCTTGCTGAAGTCGACCAACCTGAGCTGTTGCTTTGTAAGGGAAGCTGGAATGTGTTTCTGCACTGCAAGCTTGAGTTGTTGCGGGCTTTCTTGTAACTCTGTGAATACTCCGGGGATCTGACCACGAATCAACGGCAGCACGGTTATACGACTGGGAGCAGTATACCATAATATGGTTATTGGCGTGGTCTTCATTGCGCACCACCAAATCTGAAGGAATAAGATGCTCCAGGTATTTTATTCCAACAAGTGTGTATCTTGGGTTCTGCTTGAGCGACTGTATGTGTTGTTGTCATTGATTGTTCAAGAATCGCCGGAATCTTTGTTTCATTCCTGTATACTTTGGAAATTGATGATGTTCCATCCACCTGTCCATTGCTTGAATGGACCACTCCATGAACTTGGCCTTGTTGTCAAAGTATGCATTGGCTCCACACATGTCCTGAAAGTGTTGAAGGTGATATGGCAAGGTTAATGTTTCCAGTCCAGTCACAACATGCCCATCAATACTGTCCGAATTGGGATGTTTGCCAAGAAATTCTGCGCATGAACATGTGCTGGACGGTGATGGCAAGTTTTTGACATTGCTCCAAAGTAGTCGAATGACCTTGGTCGGCGGTGCTTCCACGGGTTTTGCTGTTGGAAGATGATATGGAATCAATACAGGTTGTGCTCGCTGTACTTCTTGTTGCAAGAAATGTCGAAGTTGAACTCGAAATCCTTCATGAGCAAGGAATGTCATCTTCAGGGGGCGGTTCTTCTTGGGAATAGATTGATTCCTGAACTGAAGAATCAGTTTGAGCCTTGCTGTACACTTGGACCTCCAAGGTTGTTCCAAATGGTTTGCAAGCCTGAATAGAAGCAATCCAATTTCTCATGGATACTTGCCACTGCGAAGAATCTTGCTTGCTTCAAATTCTTTGAGTGTGTCCGAAGACGAGTCATAAAGGAACTCCCAAAGTTGAGGTAGTTGAGGTAGAAGTCGAACTTCTGGAGAACGTTGATGATGCAGTCTGCGCCGCATCTTTTGGAAAAGTTTATTGCCTAACGTGTCATTGCCAGGTTGCATCGATGGTCTCTGTTTGGCTGGTACAAGTCCATGGGCCTTCTTTACCAAGAACTTAGCGATGAATGGATGACTCAGACGAGCCTGCCATGCCTGGATTGTAGCATGTTCTGCAGCCCATGCATCACGGTACCCACTGTGACTGCTAAGCGCCAAGGTAATGAACCGACCATTTTTGGCATTGTCCACCCA
Organism: Symbiodinium pilosum; assembly: GCA_905231905.1. NCBI lineage: Eukaryota > Dinophyceae > Suessiales > Symbiodiniaceae > Symbiodinium > Symbiodinium pilosum. The sequence goes on along the minus strand of CAJNIZ010047589.1, from coordinate 14,335 downwards.
ATATCTGATAGCCACCTCCACTTTTGGCAACGCACCGTTCTGCAACTGTCGTGTTGTCGCCAATCGATTGAAGTCTCGCTGCGCTGGTTTGAGCCTTGTAGATCCTATGTAGATGATGGGCTGCTTGGAATGAAACTGCGCGAAATTGTTCTTGAACGTGGGAAGCATAACTTTTGCATGAACAGCATTCTCTCTTTGGAACCTAGAGAAAGTATAGAGTTCAGGAATGCAACCTTTTTGCTTCAACTTCACTCGAAGCTCTTTCGCAGTTGCTGTTGGAGTAGAATGGTGAAAAAGAAAAACCAGAAAATTAACCCAACTAACCACATCACAGCTTCCTTACTGACATTAGGAATTTCAATAATAACAAACTGGAAGAACTGCATCACTGTCTGGAGCTCATCCACAGCGTCTGTAACCTCAGCAAAATGCCGGGGTTGTTGAGCATCTTCTGGATCAATCACAGGCTTTACCATGTAGCCACTGCGATGACGCTTTGTAAGTTCTTGGGGGTGGCTGCGCTGACCATGTGGAGTAGAAGGCCAAATCTTGTGGCCATGGTCTGCAGCTCATCCTGCTTGAACTTCTTGTCCTCAATGATTTTTAGCATCTTGTTGACATGGGTGTCAAACTGCTTATGCTGTGTTGCGCTGAGGTCCTTGCGAATATTGGACACCCACGCCTTGGTGTCCTCGATGTTGAAGGGAAGCTTATCCGACAATACATCTGTGGGGTCATTGAGGATGTCGGATTGCTCTTGCCTTCATTGTTGATCTTTCTCTTCTTTGGGACCTGAGGTTGTACTGGCAGCGACTCGTTGGGATCCTCATCGTCCGGGCTTGACAAAGCCTGCTCCGTGTCCTTTTGCACAGTCTTGCGCTTCACCGGAGTGATTGGAATACCTGCTTGCTGTAGCTTCTGTCGGAGTTTGGCATTGTCGTGCTGCGTGTCCTGGAATTCCTTGGTGTCACCTGAGCTTGTAGCTGTTTGGTCCATGGTAACAAGGAACGGCTGTAGGTTATGCACGACGGCGTCGACCAAAGGCTGAATAAACTTGGTTGCTTCGCTTGTTTTGTCTGGAATTGCCTGTTTGGTCTTGTCCTTCCCTTTGCGCATGGCCTTGACAGTCTCATCTATGTCCACGCGTTTTTCGCGTAAGGCTGACAGCAACCGCGCTGTCAACACGCTCTCTGCAATGGACTTGGTGAGGACGACTCCTGTAAACTTCCCATGACTGAGACCTCTGATCATCCACTCTTGTATATCTTTGTGAGTGAGATCTGTCAATTTTATGTCTTGCACAGGTTTGCCTGCAATACCCTTGGCTCTGGACCATGCTGATGGCTCAATGTAGCGTTTGAGTGTGCTTCTGTATGTAGACCAGCGTTTCATCCAAGTAGTTCTTGCTTGGCTTGAAACTCTGCATCGCTCTGGCTTTTGCCAAGGGTCGACTGACGGTTGTTATATCCATACCCGTTGTCTGCCTCAAACCACTGATTGCCAGAATCTTCCCAACCTGACTGCTGCCATCCGCTGTTGGCCCATGACTGTGCGTTCCATGGCTCCGACATGTTGTAGGCGTGCAACAAGCAGGGTTCCAGAATTAACGGAAAGTTTCACAACAGAAAGTTGAGTCAATCTGGAACCAAAAACACAAGAGACAAACATGTTTGGTTTCGAAGGCTCAAGTGCACAAGTTGCAAACTTCAAGGTGACACGTAAAATGCTTGCAACAGAGACTGCATCTTGTTTTCTCTTGACCTGAACTGCTTGCTGAATCTGAAGGGATTGTTGGATGGCACAAGGCAGCATCCAAGTTGCAGAATAATAATGTACTGCATCGAACTCCTGCGATGCAATGCGCCCATTTAATACATCTTTCAGCGATTGAGCACAGCCGCTGCGGCTCTCGATGATCTTGCAATTACTCGTCCGGAGGCTCTGGCATACTCTTGCAACAATGTAGCAGCAGTGGTTGGAGGAGTCATGTTGGTAGAATAAGCAACCCCTGCAATATTATATCGGTTGCGCGATATGACGTATGCCTTGCCATTCTTGTCCCGGTAAACTTGGTCGTCTTCTGTTGCCTTGACCGACGTCACCCATGATCCCCCGGAAATCTTCCGAAGAGATCCCCACGCAGTGCCACATACGATGACCTGCGAGACGTCCTTTGCCGATGCTGCAGCGTTGTGGATGACTCTTGCAATGGACCAATCATCCTCAGTTCCACCATACATTGGATGGCCTATGGCATAGAATGTATTGTTGTCAGGCACCAAATGTGCCTCCATCGGAGCCATGTTGCGAAACTTCAGAATAGAGTGCATGCCACCACCTGTTGTAGCGTGTGCCCAGAATAGCATCTGATTTTCTTTGCTGGGCAGTGGGGCGTCCTTGACTGTCAGGTCCTGTGAAGTCAGCAAATAATAGCGGTGGAGGTGTTGGGGGTCAGGATTGTCCCATGGACACAAGCCTCGATCCGACTCATAGTCATGCTCCAATAAAATACCATGCTGCACACTAAATCTGCAAGCACAGGCAATAGCTTGGAGATACTGCTGGGATTGGTTGGGGATTTCAAACCTTTGAACTTGAAGGCTGGGCCAATCAATTTGAAATTGATCCAAATTTTCAGGCATACTAACATCAGTGTCAACAAGGGTGCTTGGCATCTGTCTTTGTCTCCTCTGTAAATTGGCCTCTTCCTCCATGCGCTGCTCCACTGAAGGTTCCCGTCTATTCCTGTGTGCTGAGGATGGTCTTTCACTTCGGGACCTGTCTCTGCGGGGTCTTGAGGGTGTGGACCTGTCTCTGCGGGGTCTTGATGGTGACCGACTTGTTCTGTGACCGCCGCGTACCATCTGTGGGCGTTGCGATCTGCTGCGGGGTCTCTCGTTCCAAATACCCAAATCTTCCTCCAGCTCTGCATCGCCCGCTCCAAGGGCATCATGTCTGTGTTCTGGGTCTTGTCTAGCGGACCTGGAAGTTCTTGAAACTCTGGGAAGAGCTGAAGACGGTCGTGCTTTGTGTTTGGCGCTGGTTCCTTGATAGACTTCTTCTTGATGAGGTGCTGATCTGGGTCTTCTCTTGGCAAAGGTGAGTGATGCGCACGGCGTGGTTCTCTTGCTGAAATATCATCATCTTCAGTATCTCCTGGAATATTCCGCAAAGCATCTTGTTGTCTATGACTCAGGATTTGTATGTGGGGTCTCCGCAGCGGAGACCTGCCAGAACGGTCAACTTCTCTTCTGGGCCTTCGTTGTCCCAGATTCAACAGTTGCTGAATATCTCGAGAGCTCGCATTTCGAATTGTCAGAGTGAAGTCCATGGCTGGTTGACAGGCTTTCGAATTAACTAACAAAAGGAAAACAACAGAACAAAGACCCAAAGCAGAAAAGTTACCTAATAGCCAACAAAAATTAGGGTCCTTGATGAAATGAATGTAATTAAATGATGAACCTCTCATGGGGTCTTTAACAGTGCTCTCAACCAAGAAGCCAGCCGTGAGCTGATGCATCAGGTCCTCAACTTGTCCATTTCGGACGGTCAAGACTCAACGTTTGCTGTTTGGGTTCTTTTTGACAGGGCCCCTCAACAACATAGCCTCTCAGGCTGGTCCTCCCGAAGGCGCAGTCAATAATACGGCATCACAGTCCGCGGTAATGGCGCCACGAGGGAATGCCATGCCCAATCGACACACTTGAAAGGTTTTCAACCCAACAAAGTTGAGTTGAAGGAGTCTCAGCTCCCATCTGCATCAATGCAGTATTCAAAAGGTTTGTTGGAAGTCTCAGCCTGTTATGAAATACCATGAGTACTTACATCTTTCTTATCCTGAATTGAGACCAAGTGATGCACATGTCTAATGCTGCCCTGGTTTCCAATCACGCTTGGACAATTCCAAACTGGCATGTTTGCACATCTCCAAACTAGTTCTAGAATAACTACAAGGCACTAGTGAGAGCATCAGCAATCCGGAACTATGCAGCATAGTAAGAGAGGAGAACATTGTCATCTGCAGGTACGTCAGGGTGATCAGCCCTGATATCCGCATTTGCTGTGGCCGCTTCGTTGGACCAGCGCGCACAGCAAATGGATGGTCCCCCTGCTGGTACTTTGTCGAACAAGCTGAGTTGGTTACACTAAAGAATCCTTGGAATTTCGGAGGTCCCACACAAACACACAAACTACACACAAAACTGAAAAGTAAGGAGACGTTGCAGGGTCAGCAGCTGCAGTTCATATAATCCATATGCAAAACTGAATGCAATTAAAGAGGATAAAGTGTCGCAAGCACACTTCTCTAGCCCAATCCCACCGCAATGCCAACCAAGAATCTGCAAATGAACTGACCTGTGCTTGAGAACGGGTTAATGCGCGAACTTCGGCCACTAACCTCGTGACATGCTGAAAAAAACTGGTCAACGTAGCACCAAAAGCGAAACCTTGCGAAACAATGAGACCTGATACAACACGCAAAATCCATGCACGTCTCAAAAGAGTACACGAAACTTGCCGGCGTCAAGCAACACATGTTTGAAACAACTTCGCCAAAAGATACCAAAAAAAAACAATCCTCGAAACAAAAACTCCTACGAACTCTGACAAGCATGGGACGAAGTCCATATTATACAACAATGTTTTCGTCCACGACCACCAACGAGGGCTTGACCTGTATGCTCACCTGGTGAAGCCTGAAGCCAACCTGCTAGGAAGTAAGTCTCAAGTTGCTTTCTTAACATGGTCCCCCCCACATCCTGTTCCGGCCTGCGGTGTTTATATATGCCTTTTCCTGAATGCCGTCTTTGTCGTTGCTAATATTCGCAGCTATCCAGCCTTTACTATCACTCCAGACACGGCCCTCCAGCTTTCATCAAGTTCCGCATGACCCATCAATACCATACGCAACCTTGCTGGAAATACCATTTGGATACTGAACACCCCCAACCCAAAACCCTTAACTCTCTCATCCCTGCTTTTGGTTTAGAGATTGTATGAGTGACCAAAAACAAAAAGAGCAAGTAAACTTGACGGTCAACGACCTGATATCCAGCATGTGCACCAGTAATGGAGTAACTAGGCCTCAAGCTTTGAATCCCAAGCAATCGATTGCGACCTTCATGATGCAGACTTTTTGGGAGGCAAAACTTCGATACGGAAGGATGGAAGTGGTCATGCCGGGAACCTTGACCCTAGAGACCCTCGACTCCAATCCATCTCCCCGAACAAGCCTCAAATCCCCAAAGGAACATATTTCCCTGGATGCCTGCGGCTGCTCCTCCAAGTCTTCAGCACCGCTTGTATACCTGTGGTGTTCCATGTTGGTTTGGGAGTTATCTGATATTTCCATGATACTTTACGTCATTTATTGCTAGCAGTCCCCACACATCTTGGCTCCATATCAGAAGGGTCCAGCTGATGCTCATGATGTTCGCCGGTCAAAAGGGTCCAGCTGATGCTCATGATGCTGGCCGCATACGCCCTGATTTGATCAAAAGGGCCCAGCTGCGTCCAGCTGATGCTCACGATGCTCGCCGGGTACGCCCTGATTTGATCAAAAGGGTCCAGCTGATGCTCATGATGCTCGCCGGGTACGCCCTGATTTGATAGCGCGCATCTATCTAGGGGATTTAGAAATTAGCGGATCAGGGTAAGGACAATTGAAAGTTTGGGGCTTCTGGAATGAGGAATTGTGGTGAAGCTTTTTTTCAATCAGATCCTAAGGCCTCTAGTCAACGCCTTCCCAACCCCGCGTCTCCCAGCCTGCGCGCCTCTCCCAAGCACTCTCAAGGCCTTGAGAACCTCAGGCCCTTCCACCTCGAAGCAACCCAAACCTTGCACCCGCCAGGTCTAGACAGGTCCAAGTCGCTCGAAGCTCAATCTGAAGAAAACTGCAAGCCTCGAACCAGACCCAGCCCAAACCGTGCACCTACCTTATTACTTGTCTAGACAGGTCCTGGTACTAGTTGCCAGACCCAACCCGAACCTTGCACCCGCCTGGCCTAGACAGGTGCAGAAAGCAATCAGGAAGACAGGACGGTGAGCAGAGATCAAGGAAACCCTAAACCCGAAGAGGGCGAGGCGAGGGATCATACGGTTCAAGGTGGGCGTCTGGGTGCCAAGCGCGTCCCCCGAATGATTCCCCGAGTCCCAAACTCTAAACCACGCACTCAAAACCTGAAAATGTGTCATGAACCTCAGCTTCCCTTCAAGAATTATCAGCCAGCCTTCTGCATCCTGTGGGGTAAGGTTTGCAAGGTTCAGAGTTCAGAGCTTTGGGTGATTGAGGAATGTGTGGAAGTTGCTTATGCTGAAGGCTCATTGTCCGGGATTGCACAAGAGGATCCCGATCAGTAAGACCAAATTCTCACCACCATTCAATGAAGAGGGTGCATCCCCATCTCCTATAGACATCCTGTTGCTGCTGATGACAATCACGAAGCAACTCTGCCCATTGCTGGATGCCGACAAATGGCCCAAACTTTGAGACCCTCCCTGCCCCCTACATACTCACCCAAACTACCTAATCTCCGTATCGTCTGTAGATTACATACCCCATTGGAGAAAGCCCTGTAAGCCCTAAATAGTGTTGATGGTCACCTAGGAAAAAGTAAGGCGAACATGCTTGCTATGGGCTCCCGAATAATTAGCTAGCACGATGTTCCCACATCGGCCTGACAAAAAATGAGGTGATGCTGCAAAGCCTCATCCGAACGGCTTAGGCTCCTGTATGGCGAGGCTTTGTAAAAAACACATGGTCACTTTTTGGATTTGGGGCTTCGTGGACGTTCTGGGTTGTACGAAGAAGGTGGCCTGAAGAGGTACACTAACTATCCCAATCCTAAAAGCTAGGCACCTAATGCAAATGATCGCTGTATTTAAGATTCTAACCCTGAGCGACAAACCTGAAACCATAAATAACAATTCATAAGCCTTGCACCCTAAGCCTGGCACTTGAAGCTTTAAATCCCGTAGCCTAAGGAGGAAGCCCCTAACTCCTACATCACTTGGGGCGGCACGGTGTGAACGGGGCCGGCGTGTCCTCCCCATCTGGATCGTCAGTGTTGGACTCGCATCCTGAAAGCCCGCCAACAAGTGAGGGTTCGGCCTAAAGGATTGGAGATCAGAATTCGGGGTGCATAAGGACTTAACTTCTAGGGCCTCAGACTTGGGGTCTTAGAGCTTCAGCTGTAAGGTTGAAGGCTTCAGGGCTAAGGGCTTGTGGTAAAGTGAGGGGTACTGTGCAAGAGGAAAGGCCGTATGAGGTGTTTCGGGAGAAGATTGGAAGTGCTCCTAGGGATTGTAGAAATTTTCACGCGAAAAGACACGTTTTTGCTTGGGTTTTATCTATCCCTATACTTTGGATGAAGAATGATTTTTTTTCACCATTGCCGGGGGAATGCGCAAGGGCCATTCGAGGAGAATAACAAGGCGCAAAGGCTGCCTGCTCGGTCTTCAGGGTTTCAGACTTCAATTCTTCGAACTTTAGCGCCCAGAGGTGCGGCATTTGGTGTTTTTAGGTTCAGGATTTTGGCATTAGGGTTCTCAGGTGAGTTGGAAGGCTTTGGGGTTCAGGATGCCTTGGGATCTAGGACTTGGAAATATTCGATGCGTAAGGGCTGGGGGTTGGCTGCAGGTTCTGGCATTACCTTCGCAAACTTGGAATTCCAAAGGACGCATTCCAAAGAGTGCCTGTAACGATCACTGCCCCCTCATGTCTGTTCCGCGCTGTGCGGGGAGTGTAGACCCCCAACCCCAGACCCGACGGTCCAACCCTTCCCTACCAAGCCGTAAAAACCGCCTATACTACACCTACAACTCTGCAAGCCGCATACAATCCCTGCCTTACAATTTCAAACCTGAAAGGGCCCCGAATTACCCTCGAGGTCATCCATATTCCCTGACCTCAACAACCCCACACATCCCTGCACTTAATGTTTCATGTGTCCCTGGCAGTGGCAGCGTATCTACTTTCCTGACAAAAAATTTCGAACATCAAAGCGACATCCTTTACATTGGCATCTGAACCCTTGACATCCTGATGAAGCACTGAAAGCCCCTGAAGCCGATCATCTTCAGCATGGAGGAGCTTCTACTGTCCAAGTATACGGGTCCATTTGGTACCCAAGCCCCAATCCCTCAAACCCTGACCCTTCTTATTAGGATCCTTCAAATATGGCCTTCTTTTCATGCATGAAAGCCTATTGTTCATTCATGAACACTTTAAGTAAAACTTTCCCATGTGCGGCCCCCGCCACCCTGCGGTAGCAGAGCTGCTGCCGTCTTCTGCACCGCTTGAGACAAGCCTGTCACGGCCAAATGACTCTTGAGGTTGAAAGGGTTGAGACCCCAAACCATCATGAAGCACGAACGGGATTCACAAAGACGTCTATCCTCTCCAACGGGTCTATCCTCATAAACGGGTCTATCTGGGCTTCAGGTTTTGGGGTGTGCAGATTTTGGGTGTGACAGTCAAGCACTACAGGTGCTCTAGATGGACTTTAATGTGACCACATTTCTCCCAAAGCATCTCCTTGTGTAGACAAGCCGAGCAAGCCCTGGTAGTGCAGAGGAATCATCTAGGGCTAGTTACCATGCATCACAAGCAAGAATCAAGACATGCTAGCAAGACATCGTTACAACCAAGAATGCGATACCTCTCCAAATGCAAACCTGTAGCTATAAGTATGCCTGAAAGCTTGAGGCGGACTATTAACATTCTGAACCTGAAATCCAAACACCTAAATCATAACCTTGGACCCCCGCTTCTCCAGGAGCAAACGGACCCTAAAAACAACAGAGCTCCTGTACTGCCTCTTGAGACGAGACTGTGAAACCTTAAGCCCACATTTAGACTCGAAACCTCAACGCTGTTCAGGGAAGGGTGTTGGATCCCCATCACTCTGAACTAAACGCAAGGCATGGCCCCAACTCCGTACATCCTTGAGTGAGCACCTTCGTCTATGTCCAAGTCATCGTCGTCTTGGTTGATGAGAAAGGCCTGGGCTGCTCGACAAAATTTATGGCTTCAGGATTTTCAGGGCTCAAGATTCAGGTCTTCGTTTCTTTGATGTCAAAATTTTGCTAGCGTTGGATTTCAGGATTTAGTGAGGCTTGGGGTAGAGCGCGGACAAAGAGCACCCAAAAATATGCTTCATGGTCTTCATGAATGGAGGAACCTCGAAATCTAGTGCCCCGAAAACGTGTACTTGCCTGGCGGTCTTCTTCGACCCCCTCCCCCCAGCTTGAATGGAACCAAGGGACACAGTCTTAACAGGATGACTCAGCTGAAGCGTAGCGCTTTGGGCCATAGGTTGGCACTACAAAGATCACGAGAAGTGCTGTTTCTCTTTTTGAAATCACTGCTGCGGTATGGAAACTGAGCCATGGGCATGGCCTTCCTACCCTATCTTGAGACCAAAGCCCTGGCTCTGCATGGCCCGAAACTCATATACCCCAAATCAAAACCCTGCGCCCTAACCATCATCCGGATCCTATCCGGCTCTAATTCGTCAAATAAACATTGCCAACTGCTCCTTGAGACCCTGAATCCTGCATTTTGAAACGCATGTTGGATTTGAGGGTATGGCACGAGGACTCAAAGCTTGCGGACTAAGCTTTTTTGTATGTCTCAAACTCTCAGTCTCGCTTTGAGTCTTAAGGCTTGTGACTTTGGATGGTTATGGGTTTGGCATTCCCATGCCCATCAACATTAAACCTAGCTTTTCTTCATCTTGTTAGTCAGAGATGACCAGCTCACACAGCATTTGCAGAGAATCTCGCCTTGGAAAGCCTAGGCACCCACAACACTGGGCTATCCTGACCCAAAGCCGTTCGAACTGAGTGAACTCTCCAGGAATACACACACACACGCATATATACACACACACAACAATTTCAGGAGCCACCTCTTCCTCAAAGCACAGATTCTTTTTTTGCAGCCTGCACTCATTCATAACATTACAACGGAAATGAACATTTTCCAAAATGCTTCTGGGCATGCTGTCACAACCTCGTAGAGTCCGTTTGAAGCAAAAGGAAGAGGTCCGCCGTTTGAACAAAGCCACTGGGATCGACGGAGTCTTATGAAACTCCGCGGAGGTCGTCTGGTTCGGTTTTGCGCACCTCGGAAGACGTACTCAGTCCCGAAAGCAATGTGGTCTAGGCTTGAGTCTTTATTGGGTTTACGTGTGCCTTCATGTGGCTCCAAAAGAGCATACTTCCTCGACTGCTGTGCGCATGCGATCATGCGCAAGCTTTGGCTTGGGGAATGAAACAAGAGAGCGCCATGAGCATCCTAGGATACTGGCAACGGCACCTTCCTTCATTCCCTATTCACAGGAGCGACTACTGGAGTATTCCAAATATTTGAACCCCAGTGCCGGATAGAGACTTAGTTGGGAACAAATGGTCACGGCCCAGACGCATCCATCTTTGTTGGTTCAGTTGCAACAACTCCATAGTTTGCAGCCATCAACGCCCCCGCTGCGTAACCATCCCTGACACCCCGAACCAGAAAACTTAAATGCTCTCAGGGTTTGGGCATTGGGCGGCTGTTGTGGCTTGGATGTAAGCTCTACAGGTAAATTCTCAGCCGATCAACGGACAAGGCGCGACGGCGTTTGTGATTGAGGGTCTCAGGGCTTGACATCAGTAATCATGTGGGTGTGGAAGTTTGTGAGAATGGGTCATCCGCTTCTTGGGTCCTTGCGGGCGGAATCCCTGTGTTTGGAGTCGTTCGCAAGATGCTTAACTCCAAAGAACCTCTGAAAAACCACTCACTTGCTTCCCTCGAATGTGCTATTCCAGAAGCCCACCGCAAACCCTTGACTCACCTCAAACTCCAATTTAACCGTAGCCCTGAACCCCAACCCTTGACCCTAATATCTGGACCTGGAACCAAACCTTAAACCCTTACTCCCAACTCTCAAGCCCACACCCCTAGACACCCAAACCCTTGCGCCCGAAGACCCTGGACGTTTGATAATCTGAAAGCCCTTATAAAGCTTCAGCGCAGTCGTGGTGCTGCGCCCCCATGGCCAGCGGCCAAACTCCCGAACCAGACGTGCAAGAGTCAATAAAAATGCTGCAAGCCCAAACGGTTCAAAGGCAAGGGGCTGCACGAAGGGTATGGCTTTGGGTCTGAAGTTTGGTAGGGTTGGGGCCCACAAGAACGTAAACTCCTCCAAGGGCTTCACAGGGAATACATGACAGGTGCATAGAATGTTTGCTGGGAGATACAATGAGCCCAACCGGTTGAAGACAAGCAGGCTTGGGCTTTAGATTGTTCAGGCATACCAAATAAAGATATCAAAACGGTTCAAGTCGCAATGAATGTGGTTTAGGGTTTGGGGCTTGGGGGTGCATGGTGTATAGGCTTTGGGATTAAGGATTTAGAGATGAGGGTAGCTTCAGATAAGGCATGAACAGTTGGCTTTGTTTGTGGGCTTTGGGAGTTGAGTTTGGATTGAAGCCTTATGTGTAGCCCGAAGGTAGGCACTTGCAAGAGAAGCTTCCAAGACACCGCCCATAAGCAGCCATGAAACGTCTACCAGGATGCGCTGAACATGTACTGTACAATTTTGTAGGTATGGCGAGCGCTTCTGATTGTTCTGTCTGCGGGCTGATCAGGGAGGGCCTGCTTCTTCATTTTCCCTTACACGGGCTCCCAATGAAGGATTCTGTAGCTAGTAAATGTTTCCGCATGACAGCTTCAAGATTCATCCAGTCTGGTGTCAAGAAGCTGGGTATCACAAGCACGGTGCTTCCACCCCTCACGACCACGCTGAACTGGGAGAACCAAGGAGGCTACGGCCCACAAAGCAGGCAAAGATACTACCTAAAACGTAAACTCTGAACCTAATCTGCGGTCTAGATAGTAGAAACTTCTAAGCTGAGAGGCCTTTAACCAAATCAGCTGGGCAGCTTAGTAATGAGGTAGACGAAGATGCACACTGCTTGAAATTCCATGCCGAATAATCTTCCACAATGCTCTAGAGGGATATGGAACCCCACCCTTCGTGGCGAGTACCAACATCCCTGCTGGAATGCCTACTACGTGTGCCCCCACAGCTAGGACCAGGGAAAGAAATGGGCTTTTTCGCTTCCTAAAGATTTTGGGTTTAGGTGGGTGGTGTTTGGGGCACAGGATTGCACCGGAGTACCAAGATCTCATTGCCAGAATGAGCTCTGCGATCCTGAAACCACTCCCCACTTAATCTGAAGCCCATATCCGAGGACACAGGCTCTTGTGTGGGGAGAGGCCTAGGACATGACAGAATTGCGTTGCCAAGGGCCGCGCCCCTCAGCTGCGCCGATCACACCTTGCATCATGTGGAGCTTGTTGTCTAGCGTTCACGATTATGCTTTGGGGTTTAGGCCTTCGCATGTCTGAAGTTGGGGTACTCCAGGGACCGCAACAATATATGGGGACGACAAATGGATGCCAGGGGTCGCGTTAAACATTCAGGTTTCAGCCTTGCCGGGCACAAGCTGAAGCTGGAGCTATCTACTGTGGAAGCGCGTCGTAAGGATTTGTGTAGGTCCTGTTTCTGACAGAGCTCCCCTCCCTGGTGACTGGTATCATTCTCCACTTACTGTATCTGCGACAGTGCAATATGGAGTCTGTTTGTCATCCGGGCAGTTTGGGGGAAGAGGCGCAGCTTGAAGTTGAAGGTGCAGGGTTCCGATTTGGGTGAGGCGCGTACATGGAGTTCACATATTCCCTGTGACCTTGAAAGAAAAACGCCATCTCTGCCATATATATATATACACACACACATATAATACATGTATACCCAGATGTACATGTATATACTTAAGACATATATGTATATATGTATACACATGTGTATATATATATATTACATGCGCATATGAAACCAATACTAATTACGAGAAGGATGCGTGAACCCAGTTCAGGTGGATTCTGGATTTACAAAGGCGGATGGGACGCCGAGGTGTTCGACTCTCCGCCCTCATTAGTCCGAAATTTCTCAGCAGTCTGAGGGGCCAAGAACATGTCTCTGCCAAGAGGCCTGTGCCATGCGAATCCAGCTGTTGGAAGGTGTCGAAATACTGTGCCATTTCCTGTCGGGCTCCGTAGGTCGGGTCTGTGGACCCGTGTAATGTTGGGTGCCTTTAGGACTCTAGAGAGTGTAATATTTAGGATGACCCTCGTCAACCCATCAAGATGAAAAGGTAGAGGTTCAAGATTGCAGGCTTCAGCTTTTGGAGCTGTAGGTCTTGAAATAAGCGCCCCAAAGCCCATGCGAACCCAATAGGGGTGTGAGACTAGTTTCAGGGGGTGGACGGAGTTTAGGGCTGTATGGTTTAGGCTGCTCCTCGATGCAACTCTTTTTAAAACATCGGAAACCCTCCAGACCCTTCCGTATAAGAATGCTTCAGATAAGTACCTCCAATGTGGACCCATGATACCCTGATACCCATTCCCAAACGGGTATTTGAGGAATGGGTTCATGGTGGACCGTAAAGGGAGCAGTGAGTCTTTGAAACCCCAACTGACTTTGATGAACATGACCATCGTCATACTCTTCACAAAGCGAAATCCTAAAACTTCCTGCTTGAACATGTAAATCCCACACCCAGGCCCGAAAACCCCCAAGCATCTAAAAGCCATGCGCGGACCCTGACGAAATGAGTCTCCTCCGGTTTCGCTGACCAGGAGTAGTCGGCGTCTAGAAGGGCCTGAAGGTTTTCGGGCGTAAAACCTTGAACAAGTAGTCCTGTCTGGGGTCATACATTGGGCCTACTCTTTCTCTATCCACCCTGTTGGGAATTACCTCAACCATAAGCTGTGTTGCAAGCTTACAGCTGTTAGGTAATTCAGCCCTCCGTCATGAGCTTGGAGCTTGAATCTATGCTCAATGTTTAAGAAGTGCCATTACTGGCGACACCTGTGCTTGAGAAAAGAATCAGAACCCTGCTGGGGAGATGACACCCAAGCCTTTTTGCCTGGGCAACGCTTAGACCCTACATGAATCATGACCTTCATCCCGAGAAGCAGGTCCCTTCGGACTGACTGAACCGCAGAAAGGGAACCCTCTCTCGCGCATGGTAAAAGGAACTGTCGTCCTTCGTTACCGCAGAGGCTTCGCAGGCTTTGGCATTTCAGATTCTTCGGGCCCATTACACATGCCATAGAGACCCTGCTCAGTACGACGCCCTTATAGGCTTCCATGTTCATTTTCACCATGCCCTGCAGCAAGGATTTTCAGATGCCAAAGTTCAGCCCTTCAGCATTATAGACTATGGAGTCAGGATTTCGGGGCTTTCATTGAAGCTTACACGCCTTCCCAGTTGATTGGAAAAA
>CAJNIZ010047588.1:15594-27327 GCA_905231905.1 Symbiodinium pilosum | reverse complement strand
CCTAAACCCTAAACCCTATTCCTTTCTCAGAGCTCCCAGGAGATGGCTTCATTGGACTCCGACTTCCGAGATGCCATTGAGTCCAGCAGCAAGGCTGTTCAGTCCTGTTTAGAGTAGAGTTTAGGGTTTGGGGTTTAGGGTTTAGGGTTTGTTGCTTTTTAGGGTTTAGGGTTTAGGGTTCTTTAGGGTTTTGGGTTTGTTGTTTTTTAGGGTTTTGGGTTTTGGGTTTTTTTAGGGTTAGGGTACACTTGTACAAGGTGTTTTGGAGGGTTGAGGGGAAGGAGCTTGATTTGTAATGTTTTGCACTTTCTTGACTCCTGGGATGCGTTGAGGTGACCATCAAACCCAAGAAAGCGTAGGCTTTGGTCCTTGAGTTTGCTCCCTGAAGCCTACATCCCACCTAGACCCTCCAATGCAAAAACTGTGCCGGGCGCCTCATTAGAATGCTAGCCAAAAAACGTGCCAAGCCCAAAAAGGAAACTAGATGTGAGGATCCCGGTAAATACGCCCTGAACCCTACAGTCCTTATAAACGATGCCATGCATATCCCCATATGCCCAGGTGCATTGCAGGATCCAGGCAGTCCACCCTAGGAATATCTAATATTAGGTGGGACGGGGGGGGTGTAACATTAGGGGAGGGGATTAATTAAACCTTATAGCATAACCCTAAACCCTATTATACCCCAAACCCCAAAGCCCAGGTAACTGGGGCGATGCGAGGCTCTCTCGGCTTGCCAAGACTCTCAGCAGGTCAGGCAGCTTCAATCGCTGGGCCAGCATAGAGCAGAGCCTCACTGAGATGTTTAAGGGTTTAGGGTGTAGGCCCTCTTTAAGGATCTTGCGACTTGCCTTCTTCCTTCGTAATTAGGGTGTAGGGTTTAGGGTAGTCTCAGAATTGCCCTTCTAGACTTCTATAACATCCTTAGGGTCCCTGTGCATGTCTTTCTTCCTTGCCTGCTACTTCTGGTAGTTACTGAGCATGGAATGGAGGAATGGATATAGAGCCCTGATGGATCCCCCCAACAGGAACCTACAGATTATTAGGGGTAAGTCAATAATTTCAATAACCTTCAATCAGCCCGAAATTCCCTAAGTACCCCTAATAAGGCCTTGACGGTCTTTTATTGTGGGTGATTTTTTGGAGGCAGTCCAGTGTAAACCCCTCACATATAGTGGTCACTAAGCCGCAAGACCATCTTCATGTTCTTTTCCATTCTTTCGTCCTCTGCTAACCACCCGCAACGTCCCGAATGACACCTAAACCAAAACTGTCTACTCACCCTAAACCCTCAACACCAAAATCTAAGTCCTGAGCCCTCTGCAGGAGTTTCTCAAAATGATCCCTCCGCAATCCTTTGTTAATCCGCCTAACAATTTTCTACATCTCCCTGAAGTCCCTACGAGGGCACCGTTATTAGGGGGGGATACTAGGTGTTTAGACCCTAAACTAAACCTTAAATCCTAAACCCGAAAACTTAAGCCTTGAACGCATGTGAGCTATGGCCTAAACTCCTTAATGGGGTTACATAGGGGATTATATAGGGGACTAATATGGGGGTTGTTCGGTGGGATACTGGGAGTTTAGACTATAGGTCACATGAGAGGAACCTTGCCACAAGCTCCGAGCTCCTTCGGCCATCAAGCTCCGTGTTGGATGTGCGGGAGCGCGCGAGACCTGACTGCAGTCTTGATTTAGACAGGGCTTAAGGTTTAGGGTTAACTTATTATGAAATTCAAGTGGAGTAAGTCGAGTTCTTAATGGGGATACGGTAGTAGCTTTTATAAAATTCATTGAAAATGGAGAGTCAAATGGAAAAAATAATGAGCGTGAAAGAGAAGCTGGGATATGGTGGAGTGGGTGATAAATATTTTAGATGGGGCTACAATAGTCTGCAACATAGAGTAAGATGAACTTCCTCCTTTGGGTAACAGTATCTTGATAGGCAGAATAGGAGACACAGGCTAAACTCCTTAAAGAGGGCTATATGGGGGCTCATGTAGGAGACTCCTATACGGTTATTAAGGGGGATACTAGGAGTTGAGATTATAGCTCGTATGAGTTTGTATGATTTAACCGCCCCCTACTCACTTGGAGGTTTCTCCGAGTTGCTGGCCTCTAGGACACTATGGATATAGGGGTTTAGGGTTTAGGGTTCCAGAGTCCCCCTCCGCCCTCCCTACAAAGGATTCCCCCACTGACTGAAGGTTAAACAAGGGATATACGGAGGGGATTAAACAGGGATTATTGCGGGGATCCATTCCCCATTGTTACTTTTCACCAGATCAGGAAGTTTGCCAAGCTGCTGAAGCCGCACCTGGAGATGCACATGCTTGTGCTTTCTTACATGCACAGAGCCGCGCAGGGTGGCAGACATCAAGCGCGCGTGAGGAGGACGCTACAGAGGAAAGCACAGCGTGCAGCCCGCCTCATCCTACCTGACTTAGTCTTACTTAGCGCAGGGAACCGGGATGTCTCTGTGTCGCGGGCCGCAATGACAAAGGCTGCTCTCAGCAGTCCATTGCTTCCAAAGCCCCGTGACACGGCGTGTAGTGATCTTTTAGCAGCAGATGGTTTCGAGTTTGAGTACCTGGTCCTTTGCCTGTGGCTTCCCCTAAACAAGCTGGCTTCCAAAACCTATGCCTCACCCTTGCATGCTCCGAAGAAAGTCCTGGTCACCCAGACCAAGAAATCCAACTATACGATTCTCACCTTCAACGGTAAAGACCAAGAGGGAAGCACCTCATACAGAATCGACGGCGTGGAAGGGGATCAAAGTTCCCATCTCGAATGCAATAAAGACTCCGACCACATGGACTCATTGCATTTCGCTACTTTGGCTTCCTCCTTTGGCAGAACTTCTCAAAGAACCATGGCCTGCAAACTGGGTTGCTGTCAAGGAACTGAATTCATTTTGCTTACCATCATAATGTGGACAGAAAGTAGATGACACGGAAGTTGCCAAAAAACAATGGTCCCGTTTTGGGGTACTGCCTATTATAGTATGGAAGATAATGTTTAGGTTTCAAGTTTTTTTTGGAGCCCCCATATGTTTTCCGCATTATGGACATGGCTCGTAAGATCTTGTGTTGGTGCTTCTTACAATTTCTTTAACAGGCCTCATGACTCTTGCAGTGCTTCTCGTGCTTTCAGCCCTTACTCTTGCTATTCTAAGGACAACTTGTCAAAGTAGTGGCCGTGCAAAACAGTAGCAGTCTTTATATCAGTCATTATCAGTCGCGCTGTGCTTATGGCCACACTTCTGGCTTTACTCATTGCAAGAGGAGCGCATGGCCCGAAGAAAAAGATGATGACGAAGAGAGTAAGTAAGCGGCTTTGGCAAATTTCCGATTTAGTATGATGTAGTCCACAGCACGCAATGCTTCTAGTCCTCATTATAGGGATTCCCAAAAGTGTGCCCATAATTTGGGGAAACCCCCACATACCACCAGGGTATCCCAAAGGCCAATTTTTTAGAAAATTCCGCCGGAACGAATCGCCGGAACGAATCGCGACTGCTGGAGAGCGATGCGCGTGCAAGCTGACTGGATTTTCAGCTGGTTTAGGGTTTAGGGTTGTTGCGCCTACAGTTCCTTGCCCGTGTTGAAAACGTTGAACTCTGAAGCCTTCACGCAGACATAGAAGCCTGAGTAGGTACCGATGTTACTCCTTCACGTTGCTAATACAGCCATATATGCTCCCAAACTGGATTCGAATCAATCAGAACCTACGTTCAATTCTGAGGTACACCTGATACACCATTCTTCTAGTCGTGCAGGCCCCCAAACCCAGCCACATGTATACATACACATATACATATATATGTGTGTATGCCGCATAGAGCCATATTTGTCATGTGCTAGGAGTGGTCGCGTTCTGTGCACCGAATCAAGCCCATTATCATATGGCGTTTATGACTCCAGGACTGGTTTAGGGTCTAGGGTTTGGGGCGCTTACGAATCCTGGGTCTGGGATCAGGGCTGAGGGTTTGGAGTTTGCGCTTTAGGGTGTCCACGGCGGAGGGCTTAGCGCTTACGTGGGAGATTGTTTCCCGGAAAACTCATAGCACTTCAGCATCGGCAAGTGGAACGAAAGGACAGTGATGGTAGCAATACTTATGGGAAAAGGCTTGTGCTGGACGTACAGGGCTCCTGTAGGGGCCTAAGTAACTAGCAATGGCGCTAGCCTCTGCATGACGGTAGCGGATACACCAACAGACCTCAAAGCAACATTGATAATTATAGGGACCTACATTATTCAAGGCTTGTTGTTGTTCTCCGTGCTGAGCTGTGATGGCAGGACTTTGCGTTGACTTCGTGAACCTCTTCCATCAGCACTCGATTGGAGAACTAATAGCCGTGGAGATGCCGAAGGTATCCCAGAGTAAAGGGCCAACTGACATCATCAACAGCACCTGCCATCTAGCATACAGCTGCTGGGCAAGACTTCAATGTTCAGTTTTGGAAAGCAACAATGGTGGACGCCATCATGATGTAGCAGTCACACGCCCAAAGGCCCTAAGCCGGGCCCTGGTATGCTCACAATACGGCGTAGGCTCTTGAACATCCATCCAAGACGGCACTCAGGATGGTGGACATCAGGGTCCCTTTAGTTTAGGGTTCAGGATTTAGCACAAAGGGTTTAGGGTAGTGTTTGATCTAAATAGAACAGTAGTGAGCATGAGGCGGAAAGTTGAGACCGTAAGCATTTGCTCCTTGCATAGGGGTGTTTGGGCGGTTGAGTGCGAAGATTTGCATCTAAATCCAGCCCTCAGCAAAGGATCTGTGCGCAATTCTGGTTTTTAAACGGTTTGTATAAGGGTTGTATAGGATTGGCTACTTAGGGTGAGCTAATTAGGGGTTATATAGGGCCATATAGGGGTTATTCTTGGAGGCCTAGGTTGGCTTTCACTGAAACCTGTGATTTCGTTACTATTCACTTACAGTTTCATCAAGTGACATGCTACAGAAGCCCATCTTCAGGTTGGTCCGGCCGGAACAAATAGATCCCTCCATTAGACAATCTGAGGCATTCCGAAAATATGAAATGATGAAGGCATTTCTCAGACAAATTGAGACCTACCCGTCTCAACTCTGGATTTGCGGATAGCCACAAGCACATGAAGAATGATGATCATTCGATTGCCAGAAAAAATTGAAATTCTGACTTAGGAAGAATTTTTTAGAGAGTATAAATAAGAATGGGAGCGGCTTATCCCAATTATGATTTGAACGATCTTTTTACGGCAGAACGTCTCTTTTTAAAAAATCCTCAAATTTGATATGATTCATCATTCAAAAATCTTCCAAGGTATCATCAAAAATAGATCACGGAATGAAGGCGATTGATGATGATAGATCTATTAAGAAATGGCAATAATTTTCCTCAAATCGGGGAAAAATTGAGAATAGATTCATTTTGATGATTCGATAATAAAGATGGAGAAATATCAAAATTCTATCATTAGAAATATATATATATATAAGATAGTCGTGAATTTGAGAAAGATCTCTCCCAAGAACGATTCATGAATTAAAATGATTATTCATATTGATATAATTAGTTGAGAATTATCTAGGAATATAATAATAATAAAATAAATTGGGATATTAGGCTCATGAAATAATAATATCTTATATTTATTGAAAAAGGCTTTCTAAATAAAATGATGATAATTTATATCGTTGATAGAATATTTAATTTTCTTCTCTATAGCTTCCGAAGATTCTAATTATTTCGATCTGCGTCGTTTGGGGTTGCGGTATGATCTTCTGCTACGCAAATATTTTGCACGCATTCGACGTATTTTATGATATTATAGTTGGGAGATTAGATTATTTTTATTTTATTCTTGCTTCAGAAGTTTCGAAATACATTATTGGCTTTCATTAATATTATTAAAAATCGAAAATTTGCTCGAGATATTTCTAAAATTTTGGGGATTTCTGTAAAAATTTCATATTATGAAAATATTGAAATTACGTATTTTCGTCGGATAATCGGTTTATGTTGAGCCTCTATTCATTTATTTCTTGTAATTTCGTGTTATTTTCAAAATCGCGCTCTCGGTCGATATATTTTCAAAAGTTCGAATTTTTTTTTAAAAAAAAGATGATATATAAATATCGAAATTGCGTTCTCGCGCGGAGCGTCTTCGAAATTTTGGTGATATCTTAAAAAAATGCGTTCTTATTCGAGATATCGTCGTTTTATTTTCAAAGGGCAAGGATCTTGAGAGGTCGTTTTAATATAATAATATAAATTTGAAATAGGATTTTTTGATATTATTTTTCGTAAATTTGAAAAAAAATGATAAATTAAGAAAAAAAACAATAAAATTCTGAATTAAATTATTTCGCTCAATATAGTTCTCTTTCAATCAAATCGCGTTCTTGTGCGGAGTGTGCTGAATATTTTGATGAATGGATCTTTAAAAATTTCAAGATATCTTCGAAATTTATCGTTCTATTTTGATCAAAATCGCGTTCTTATATGGAATATCTTGAAATTTTTGATAAATTGATTTTTGAAAATCGTATTCGAAAATTCGTCGATTCATCTTATTAAAAATGATTTTCTTGAGGATATCTTGCAATATAGATTTGATATAGATTTTGCCGGCTTCATCGTTATAATTTTGATATTTTAAGGAAAGAATTCTATCTCAATTCTATATTAGATTGATCCGTTCCAGATCGTGTTCTTATGATCAAATCCCGCTCGCGTGCGGAGCGTCTTGATAATTTTTGCAAAAATCGCGTTCTCGTAGGAAGAATCTTGACATATATTTATGAAAGTCGCGCTCCCGTGCGGAGCCTCCTGAAAATTTTGAATAAAATCGAATTCCGGCGCGGAGAGTCGTGATTTTTATTTTCGAAAATCGTGCTCCCATATGGAATATCTTGAAAAAAAGGACGATATATATATTCATACGCGCATATATAGCATATATATATAGATCAATATATAAATGCATATATATATACGTATATCCAATATCGTTTTCGCTCCTCTCAGAGTCGCCAATATTATGATTTCTTCATAGCTCGTCTTTATGATATCATAATTCTTGATTCCTATGCGTATGTCGGACGCTCCGATTCCTTATTATCTATATGGGGGAATCTGAATGAGATCCTTATATAATATTCCACGCTATTTTAATCAAATATGAGAGATATTTGATTTTCTGATTTTATCATGACGCCGATCTCAATCGTGGCGTAGGGAATCATCCGGATTGGATCGCCTTGGAATGGCCTCGTATTTCGAATACTAATCCGGAAATTTTACGATTGTCGACGCCTTCAGTATGGCTTTCCTTGCGGCCGCGTGCCTTCTGCGCGGGAGGAGAGCTGGATATATATATATCCACGTTCCCGGCAGGATTCATAGGAGAGAAATCTCTTTCTCCATGGAATGGGAAATCTTTAAAATTGCGCGCAGGCTTACCTATATCGAAGAGCCGATATATCTAAAGGCACCCTGGGGAGCCGCTAAAAAAAGGATATAGATAGGCCGAAGAGGCTCAGGCAGACGAGGATTTGCCTTTCCATGATGGCTGCTGCAACTGGGGAATGAAATAATCTTCTTATTGATTTTCGGATCCAAATGAGGTGCCTCAAAGCGGGATATTTTTTCTTTTTCCGAATTCTGGTCGTTTGGGGCGGATGATCGTTGAGCTCTTGCGACTTCCGCGATCTTGAGGGACGATCTGGAAATGCTCCTTGAATCAGTGCTGGCGTGGGCGCGGAGGAAATTAAATTTTCGAATATTTTTGAATATTGGATTCTTCGTGAGTATATGGAATTGATATTTTTGCGTGCCGCGATTGCGTCGAATAGACGTCGGAATCTGTCATCTATATTGATGCGATTGGAGGAGCCAGAATCCAATAGAAATTTTCGATTTTCTATGATCTCATGAAGGAATCTGCTCAGATAAGATTTTCTATATATTCAGTCTCCAGGATTAGAAGAATCAATTACGATTGATCGATAGGATATTATAAGGTCCATCAGAATATGATATCTGAATTATTGAAAATCATTCCTCTAGATGAGATCTATTTTTTGATTATATTTAGATCAATAGCCATGGCTCAGCATCCGCGGACGATGACCTTAGCGTGCTTTGTTGGAGGCTCGTATTCTTTCTAGATTCATTATGGGTCAGCAGAAGGAACGTATCTTGGAAAATCAGAGATTGCTCAGATAGCGAAACTACGACTTCGTATAATTGATATATCATGCCGTTAATTTATTTCATCCTTTATAAATATAATCCTTATAATGATCCCTTTAAGAAGAATTCTGAATATAATTTTGAAGAATATAATGAATATTTTTTTAATTATTTAACTAGATAATTTTCTTCTAATATATTGAATTATTCATTTTTTCTGGAATTGCCATATCATTTTTCAATATTTTATCTATAATATGAATTTTCTATTTGATTATTTCAATCGGATATCGATTTAAATAGAGATAAATCGTTGAATTAGGATCAATATTAATGAATAGAAAATATATAAGAAGCAATCCTATCCTTCGACCTCATTTTAATAGAATTTCGTCTCTAATAATTTTCCAATATTTATCAATATATTATCATTCTAAAATATATAAATATAAACTAACGCGTTCTCGGAATGAATATTCAATTATATATATTCTAGAATTGAGCCGTTGCCTATAATAGCGGACAATATTAGATTACGAATATTCATAACGAGAAATTCAAGGAAAAAATACGTATAAAATTGCACGTGAAGCCCTATGCATAAAACATATATAAAGTTGCACGTGATTAAACGGCCAAGCTATAGATTCCACCGAAACCACGCAGATAGCCAGAGAAAGAGAAATAATTCGAAATCTCGAAAAGACTTTTACTCACTCGCACAACAGCTACACCCAACCCGATCTTTCCGTCTCATTCAATTCTCTTAGAGTATTTAGACCACGATTTACGAGAGCATATAAATCTTCGTAGATAGATATAATCAATTTCTATTCTAAAAAAATATTAATTCCCTATCCCGCGATTGTGCGCTCTTCCGAGTAATCGTATATCCAACAAAAAAATTAAATCCCCGTATCCGGGCCGGTATTTCCGCCTCATTGCTTTCTCTTTTAGATTATCAACGCGATAACTCAGAGAACACATGCGTTCCTATATACAAATACGGCCAAGCTGAAAATTCTAAAAAAGATTTCTCTTCCGATTCGGTCTATACGCTCCGCCGAATAGCTACGTAGATAGCCAAAGAAATATATCATGCGAATCAAATATATTTATATATGAAAAATGATGAATAATCAATATATAAGCTCGCATAAGATATACTATAGATTCTAAAAGATTTTAAATCTCCGCCCCAAGTCTTTACGTGCCGCCAAAATCGCGCAAATAATCAAATCAAGAGAAATAGCGGCTCGGGAGAGTGGACAGATGCGGCCAGCCTATAAATTCGGATTTTTTTTAGTTCTCCGTGTCGAATTTCGCCTCTCCGCCGAGCAGCCGCGCACAACCAAAGACAAATAAATCACGCGAAAAACCACTCCGGAGGCGGCAAGGGCCGCACGACCAAAAATCTCCGAGATATTTGGTCGCGCCGATAACAACTGAAAATATTTATTTGAGAAAATCCATGCCCACGCTGCCCGATGAACCATCAAGCTTTTAAGACCGCACGTGTCATATAGTTTCTGAAAGATATTAGATCTCCGCCTCGGGTCTTCGCATTTCCCACCGCGCAGATAGCCAAAGAGAGAGAGAGAGAGAAATAGCTAGAAATCTTGAGAGATTTTTGGCTACGAGATTTTTTCATCGCGCGGCTCTTTGATCTTTGATCGCGCGGTCCTCGCATCCAGCCCAGTCTTTCCGCCTCGCTTACCTCTCTTGGACTGTCTACGCGGCGATTCGGACGAACGCATAAATCTCCGTGAATATATATATATATAACAGACATTACCGGCCCATAAATTCTGAAAAAAATTGAATTTCCGTCCCGTGTCTTGCCGCTCCTCCGAACAGCCGCGATAAATCACGGGGAATATATAAGCTCGCACGTACATCTCGACGAACAATGAATATATGAGACCACACGTGACCAAAAAAACAGCCAACCTAATGGATTCTGAAAGACCTGCAAATTCTCTGTCGTCAGAACATCAGATCGACAGAACGAGAGACAGACAGATTCGACCGAAGATAAACGGTCAGACCGACAAACTGACAGACTCATAGACCAACAGACTGGCTGACAGAACAACACACTGACACACGGAGAGCTTGACAGACCGGAACCCTAATTGACCGTCATTCCGATTCGCCGATAGACCAACACACTGGGGGTTGGACTCAGAGAACTACGCAGGTCTGTGGCAGTGGCGCCGCACAAACAGCCAGAGAGAGATGAACGAGACGGCGAGAGGTGGGAGGGGGAGGGGCCTGCGCGACCAAAAATCTCGGAGATTTTTAGTCCGGTCTGGCATTTCCGACGGGCCTTAAAATCTCGGGAACTTTAAAGCCCCTAGGGAGCCCAAGTAGACATTTTAATGGAGAGCCGGAAAGTCTGGACCCCTCGCGAATAACATGGCCGCAAGTGGCCGCGCCGTTTTTTATTGAGGTATATGTCTATGTATATATGTATATCTCACAGAATGAACTGATCAAAAAATCATCGGCTAAAATATACGATTACTTCGTTTAATTAGATATTGATTTTTCTATATTATAATCTTTCTTCTGATCTAAACCAGATCGATTCTTTCCTCAATATCTGATTGATACTTCTCCAAAACAGGTCTCCACACCTGCCAGAACATTAGCATCATAATCTGTAAGCCCAAGGCCCTAAACGCTAAACCCTAAAACCTAAAACCCCTAAACCCTAAACACGTACGGAATTCCCATACATACAATCTAAATTCTGGGAATGTCCAGCCATAAGCCCTGATCCTGAGTCGGGTATCGCGTTTAGGGTTTAGGGGTTGAGAGGTTTAGGGGTTTAGGTAGTGTCCCTGCCTTGTTTTTTGAATGCATGGTCGCCGGCAAGCTGATACCCTCTGGCAAGATCCTTGGTGCGCATGTGGGAGAATGGTAGCTGCGTCTCACTTGCACAATGTACTAGCCATGTCACGACTCTGGGTGGGGCGTACCGTAAGGAATGATTCAAAATCTCTGCGGGATGCAAATTCCGTTCTCTGAGGCTTGGCTTCCACCCCCTTCCATGACAAGCAACCAAGACAGAATACTTTTTTGGAGACTACCTGGACCCCAAAAGTAGGCAAAATAATAGCTCAAAATCCTCAAAAATAGGCCAACAAGCAATTACTCTACCTACTTTTATTTGGGATCCGAAAATCAGAGTCCCGACGGGAGGAGGGGCAGCGGGCGTGAAGCCTCTTCTTCCGAAGTTCTCTACCAGCGCCTGCTCCAGGATCTCCTTGAACTTACTGGCTCTTAGTAGCGAATAAGGGAATATAGGGGGTTTCCCAAAATTAGGGGTACCTTTTTAGGGGGCCCCATGATAAGGATTCTAATATTTGGTGGTCTATTATGGGGGTTTTGGGAAGCAACCATAGTCTATAGGGATTCTATAGGGATTATGTTCCCTTATTCCCTACTAAGAACCAGCAAGGTTAACGCGTACCGCCCTAACAGGGTTCAGGGTTTGGGGTCGTCTAGGTTTAGGGTTTCTGAGAAACGTCATGATCATCTGAG
>CAJNIZ010047588.1:0-15494 GCA_905231905.1 Symbiodinium pilosum | reverse complement strand
GAGGTGACCTTTCAAGCATTTCACAGTTTCGGTTAACTCTCGTATTCTTCCTGAAGGCGTCGACCCAAGGCAAAGAGCTGTGCAGTGACCAAATTGGCCTTGGCCCAAATGGATCGGATAGGCAGATAGGGTTTAGGGTTTAGGGGTTTAGGGTTTAGGGTTCAGGGTTTAGGGTTTAGCCCCTGCACCCTAAACCCTACACCCTAAACCCTAGGCAAAGACTGAGCCTCGACCCTCCTTATCCCCAATCCCAAATCCACGAGCCCTGAAAGGTGCCTGGACACAGGTTTGTGCTTTCCAGGCTGTTTTAAGGCTTCCCTAAGCCCAAAAGTAGGTAGAATAATGGCCTTTTAATCTATATATATATATATATTCAAGTTTTAGATTACCTGAGCCCCAAAAGTAGGTAGAATAATTGCCTTTTGATCTAATTTCAAAGATATTGGGCTATCATTTTACCTACTTTCGGGGTCCAGGCAAGGTTTAGGGTTTAGTTTCACCTTTCGGGCACAGTCCCGAAACAGATTGCTGTTCCTGACTTCTTAAAGGGCAGTTCTGCTCCTCCTTCAGGAGAGCTGGTTGCAAACCCCACAAGTAATCTAGACCCATGATTAATATAGAGATAACGGAGAAGAACATGAAAACTACTATTTAGGGTTGAGGGGTCTAGGGTTTAGGGGTCCATGATTCATAAACCCCCTCCTTTTATACTAAATATTTGGATCCCGATTATGAGCCCTATTAAGGGGAGGGGGGTTATTCATCAGTGGTCTGGGTTAGGCCCCAAGCAGCCAACCAAAGCACGTCTCAAAGTTGTTCATCTCTAGAACCCCAGGGGTGCAAATAACCCAATGTTGGGAATATTTAGGTTTTGATCGTTTACCTTAAACCTGACGTGCAGCAGTGCCATGAGGGGCTAGTCTTCTAGCTGCCAAAACCCTAATTCTGCGCTGGCGCATGAAGGAGCAGGCTGAAAAATTGTACGGACCAAACCTTCGACCATTCCGCTTCGGAGTAGGCACCCTCAGAGTTAAGATCTTTGAAGAAGTTTTAGTAGTAGGCTATTGCAACTCCTACTACCTCTTATGGTGGAACGACCTAACCTAAACCCTATATACCTAAGCGGGAGAGGCTCTTGAGTTGTTGTTTGCAGTATTTCTCACAATAGAGTTATGGGAAGAGGTGTTTTTTGGAGGGTCTTCGACTTTAAGATGCTTTGGAGAAAATGCGCGGGTAGGGGATTCAAGTTTGGATCTGTCTGAGCGGGTCCTGGTAAGCATGGGCCTTGGCGGTCTCTGCTTCAAGCTCCTTCACCGTGAAAGCATGCTTCTCAGACGCTTCATTCATGGCAGTCATGAAATCCTTAGCTGTTACGCGAGGGGGAGGCGTGGTTGTCAAAATACAGGGGCACTTATGTGCCTTTGGCATAGCATAGACGCAGATTACAAAGAGATGAAGAGGGTTCCCCTCGCGGATTCCATAGTCAGCCCTAAACCCCAAACCCAAAACCTCCCAAAGCACTTAGAAGAAAGACTGCATTTACTTGACCAAAGTCTTTTGGCTTTTAAGGCTTAAGGCAAAAATTCGAATAGACAAAGAAACAAACCCTAAACTTCTGGATTCCCTTACTACACCCCACTCTGAGGTAGGTCCTAGATTAGACCGTAATTCGCCTAAAACAAACAAGCTTCATTTAGGGGAAGCCAAAACGGGGGGGGGGGTAGTATAGCAGAGTGGCGGGTGGTAAAGGGAACCCCGAATAAACCCTAAACGCTAAACCCCGAATCAATTCACTGACCAGCCTGGCATCCAAGGACTTCTTCAAGCTTTCGTGTGACACGATTCCGTTCTGAGCACCCTCAACCTACAGTGGGTGGCTTAGGGTTTAGGGGTTTTAAGTTGGGTACTGCCCCCCCCTCACTAACAGCTGGATAATAATTATAATAGGGTTATATATAGCCCTTAATAGGACCCCTAAGATAGACTCTTACTGGGAGGGGGCAGTACCCAAGGTTTAAGGTAGTAGGACCAGGTTTAGGGCACGCGAAAAGACACGCCGATTCTCAGTATGCTCCTTATCTTCTTGAAGGTTATTCGCTACAAAAATTACAAAGACAAACGTAAAGGCTGGATAATGACCCACATTTTGAAATAAGCACACGGCAGTTGATACCAAAACTCCTGCATGATCCCGAATACCCTAAAACTTGGGAATTTTGGTTTCCTGAAGTTTTTTTTGCATTAAGAGACACTAAACCCCAAAGAGCACTAAGGAGACTTCAGCAACAGCAAGCTTTTTGCGGAAGGCTTCCTCCGCGGTTCGTGCGTTCTCGCTGTCCCTTGCGGCAGCATCTACTTTGGCCAAAGCCTTGCGTGGCGCCCATCAAGAAATTATTTAGTGTCGTGGATTTGGTACTTTCCCAAAATAGGGGAACCCCAATATAGACCCCAATATACTATATTCTGTATTCTACGGCCTGAAAGAGGTACCCCTAATTTGGGGAAACCCCCATCAGGCGCCCTTAACGGATGTCTCAAGCAAGGACTCTGGGACCCTCGAGTATAAGAGGATCAAGCACGCGGTATGGGATGTTTAGGGTTTAGGGTTTTGGGCTTAGGGCTATCCCCTGAGAAAACTTCCAAGTGCGCTGGTAGTAGGATAGATCATTGTTGGTCTTATACCCCGGTTTCCTTCTGGCAGGGGCTCCAGTGTTTTGAGGGGTTTAAAAAGCCACCGTTTTCGTGCTAAACCCTACGAACCCTAAACCCTAAACCCTAAACCCTGAACCCTAACCCATCCCAATCCCAGCTTCAGGGTTTACATGACCCTAAGAAAGGGGACCCTCAAGAATGGCCCCAAAGCATGGACCCTAAGCTGTCCCTCTAAGTGCCAATCTGCTGAAAGAATTCTGGAGGCTCCTGATTAATACCCACGTCCTACACCCAAAGCCCCCCAAATCCTAGGGTTTAGGGTTTAAGGTTTTTAGGGTTTTGGGATTAGGATTCAGAGCCTAGGGTTGACCCTAAACCCTAAGCCCCCAACCCTCCATCCCAAGGCCTTCGAGATGATATCAGCACGCGTTTGAGAGATGCAGAGGTGTGCTGCATTCATCATGTTGGCATGATCGAAGAAATCAATACCATGCTTGTCCTCAGAACTAGCACCCTACAGAGGAAAGGTCATCGGCTTTAGGGTGTAGGATGGCCATCCAGGCTTTAGGCGGATATTACCCCAACAATGGAGAACAAAGTGGAAAAGAACACGGAAGATGAAATGGACAGTGGGTTATGTAGGGGTTGGAGGGACTGTAATTTAGGGATGCCAGAAATATTTCCAAGATCATTCCTGAGGTCAATTTGAAATACGCTATACAATAGTTTAACAAGGAATCTAGGAGCATGATGCTGGGATTTATTCCGGCTTCTCACATAGGTTTTGGTCGAATGCAAATTATCAAATATTACAGAATATTACCAACTTCTTGGCAAGATCGAGTGTCGTCCCGTCTGAAAGTTGCCTTCATGCTCTCTTGCGCGGTGTGGGCTAGGTCACAAATATCAATCTGCATAGGACCATTGCGATCTATGTCCGAGAAAGTGATGAAAGGAACCACCAGCTCTTCAACTTTGGCGGTTTTGATGTCTGCGACGCGGAAACGACAGCGGTAGACACGCTGGGTGGACAGAATCTCTTTCTTCATTGGAAGATCAACATCGAAGTTCTCCACGTCACCCTTCTCACGGGCCTCGGAGGCCTTTGCCGCAAGCTCCCTTGAGGGCTCAGCGTCAAGATGTAGGTCAAAAAGCACACTCTCTTCCGAACCTCCAGTCAACTCCATAGCAACCCTCTGTCCAGTGGCCCGAATCTGGACAACAGCCTGTAGGATCCTAGACAGAGACATCAGATCCTCTTGTTTTCGGAAACCACCAAAGGGCCCTGCCCCGGAAATGGCTCCATCTGAATTAAAATAATCATGCAGATCTGTCATAAGTTGATGAACACCTGGGGGTTCTTCAAACAAGTGGTCCCAGGGTACTAGGGGCGTGCAAGGTCTTCTTAAGGGTCGTATAAGGATTTTGCAAGGATCCGGCCTAGCGCTTGCAATTCTGTGAGGTCTTCGAATCTTGAGGCTTGGGTCTTGATGGTGCTAATTCCAACGGCACAGCCCTTGCCCATGCAGACGTAGACGGGGTTCTCACGTCCGAATCGCATGAAGCAATGAGAGCAATGGTCGACATATTTCCTGGCTGAAAGGTTTCTGTGTTTAGCACCTGACCTCCAGCTCCCATCAATGTCCGCTAATGTAGCAAGACCCCTAACCAATGTTGGATGTGTCTGCCTAGACGTATCCCACATTGGGGCCAAAGTCTAAACGTCGGAGGACGGGATGAAACCAAAAACTCCAGCAAGGTTTAGGTCTAGGGCGTAAAAATGCTTGAGTTTCCCCGAGACCACAGGTAGCACCTGCCGATAGCTTCCCAGGGAAGTCATGGCATCTGTCTTGACCTTATCACTTGGCTGTGGGTGTAGGGTTAACCCAGACCCGTAATTAATGAACCCCCTCCCCTTAATAGGGAATATAATAGGGATCCTAATATTAAGGCCCTTAAAAGGAAGGGGTTTATTCATCATGGGTCTACATTAAGCCATATAGATCTCGTCAGGAACTTCGTTTGAATGCCCAGAAACCCTGTTAAGAACAAGGCTTTTGCTGCTTCTGGGACTTTGTTTGGCACCAAATCCTAAACCCTAAACCCTAAACTCTAAACCCTAAACCCTAACTGACCCATCCCTTTGGCTTTCCTTCAACAAATGCAAAGGATTTCTGACCCATGACGGCCTCCAGCACATGCACACGTCCTTGAGCAAGCTTTGCCATGTCCAGGACAGTAGCCTGAGTGCCGAAGAAAGCAAATTTCGCCACACCTTCCTCTCAGGGCTGGCATACGCCACAGGCAAATTTGCAACATGGTAAGGACTAAACAACCCCCCGTAGAACACATTGAAATTAAGCCCTCAACCCTGGGCAATTCCTAAGCCCCAAGCCCTACATCCTAAATGTCCCCAAGCCCTAAGCCCTACTTCCAAGCCCTAATCCGGAGACTCCGGTTGATGTGTTTTATGCATATCAAGGGCTGCTAGAGGGCCCGTGATACGTGGATTTCAAAGGAAGCCTTCAATGAAGTTCTTGAAGACTACACATGTCCCTCAGTAAGGGCCATCTTAAACCTTGGCCTCATGGCATTAAAAGTCCCAAATTCAAGATCCCAATTTTCATAGCCGGCATCCTAATGCCCAATCCTGAATCCTCAGCACAATCCTAAACTCTAACCCCAAACCCCATACTGTAATCCCAGTTACCTGCACAACCTGAAGCCGCTGTCCTTCATCAACTTTTGGAATCCTGCTGTCTGCAATGTCTCCGCATGATCTTTGACAGGCTTGAAGAAAAGTGCGATGTCGACGTGACTGATGACGTCCTGGGAGAACTACCAAGAAAGCCAAATATCCCTTAATTAGGGAATGTGCCCTAAAATGATACTAGGATCCCTTATATTATATGGTTTCAGGTATATTCCCTAATTAAGGGATGTTGGGATTTCTGGGTACATGGGATACATGGATGGACACAGCAGAGGGATTCTTTGCAGATTATGAAGACCTGATGCGGGGACTGCATCTGGTTGAGCACAGGGTCGTATTTGCTTCCTAGCGTTGATGGTTACTGTCTGAATGAAAAGGTTTGGGGTTACAATACAGGAGAGTCAACTGGACAAGGCTGAAATGCATAGGGGGTTGTGACCAGTGTCATTTAGAGGGCCATTTGCGGTATGCCATACCATAAACCTATATACAGATACTTTCTGTATATATGTAACCCCGTTATATACCCTATAATACATATAGTCGTTTCTATTCTAATTTTCCATTCTCCCAAAATAGCCCCCAACAAGCCCCAAAGTTCTGCAAGAAACCTAGGATGATAATATTGTTCATCGTTGAGGCCGCTACATTGTCACACAACAGGAGGCTATCAGCTGTAGTAGCTCTTGCAACAA
The DNA here is from genome assembly GCA_905231905.1 of Symbiodinium pilosum. Classification (NCBI taxonomy): domain Eukaryota; class Dinophyceae; order Suessiales; family Symbiodiniaceae; genus Symbiodinium; species Symbiodinium pilosum. The sequence continues at coordinate 9,434 of CAJNIZ010047588.1, read as the reverse complement.
AGCCCCCATGTTGGGCCAACATTGGGCTCAGGGGCACGATTCTTAAAGTCAAGTTCTTCTGATCATCAGGGCCTCAAATGACCTGATCAAACCCTATTGTCCTCCGCGGAAAAGTTGGACAGGGTAGATTGATCGCACCCGCCAGCGGTGCAAAGCGCAACGTACGTTTTCTTGCCTCCCGCGCCCGTAGTGTTGCCTTCAGGTGCTGGCTTGATACAAAACGAGAAGTATTCCTCTCGCCCCCCCCCCATAATAACTGAGAATCACATGGAAAGTCAAGTGGAAACTGGGGTTATACAGGGGCTACACAGGATGAAGCTGACCTCCCCAAAATAATACCCCCCAACCCGCCCAAGAGTTGGACAACTTCCCAGTATAATAGCACCACATACTGTGGTTGTTTGGGAACTTCCATAGGGACCGGTATTATAATAGGAAACCCACTATACGCAGCCGTCGTATCATGAATTTAGGGAAATCTTTCATGTGGAGTATTTCATGGATCTCTTTTGTCCACTCCTGGGCTGAATATGAAGGCCCCCACCCTGCAACAGTACTACAAAAGAACCCTAATATCACCAGCACTATCCCTTGTAGTCACTGGTACTGGGTGGGGGGGGTGGTCCACCTACATTATGGGTCTTACCTCTCTTTCTTTGCGCCTTTGCCAGCAATGATTTTGCCGAGAACGCGCTTAAACTCAGAAGTCTCGGCTGCTGCCTCCATAGCCACCTGTGCCACTGGTCGCAGCTTTGGGACCCTGCTGCTGAACTACAGCCCAGCAGAAGATGCCACCTCCGAGCAGGATGGCATATATAGGGATTATATATGGTTTATATAGGGTTTATATAGGGATTAAACAGGGATTAAACAGGGATTATATAGGGATTATATAGGGTTTCTAGTGGGGTTATATTGGGATAATGGAAAAGGAAATGGAAACTACCATTTAAGTTTTAGGGTTTAAGTTAGGTACTGCCCCCACCCAGTAACAGTCTATATTAGGGGTCCTATTAAGGGCTATATATAACCATTTAAAAGGTATTATCCAACTGTTACTGAGGGGGGGGGGGCAGTACCCAAGGTTTAGGGTTTTAAGGCTACATTGGGGTTATGGCTTACGGTTTAGGGTTTAGGCTGCAAAGGAGAACCGCTAAAGGCGGAAGACAGCAGGAAAAAGCCTGTGCACATGGCACTGGCAACATGCATGGGCAACAATGCATGGGCAACATCTGGAGCTGTATGTGGTGTCTTTCGTAGGGATCTCTCATTGATGCACGATTATAATCCCCCTTAAGTAGATAGAATATGGGGTTTATGGGAATCTACTTATAATATACCCAAAGCCACATTCTATCTAGTTAAGGGGGACTATAGACTATAATTGCTGTCTCTAACCAGCGATGCGCTGAGAGCCCAATCTGATACCCTCCATACAAACCCCCAATATTAAAAACGACCATTGTGCTTTATTAGAATATATTGGGAGTATTTGATATTAGGGGGTTAGTTTGGAGGGGCATGGAATTGATGTACTTATGGTTGCTCGGGCGCTTGCTTCTAGGCTCCGTCTCACTGGACTCAAAAACTCACCTAGTCCCCCCCAGAGAGCCCACAACCCCCTAAACCCTAAACACTTAAAAGTTTGGGGTTTCGGGTTACTACGGAACCCTAGCATGATTCTGGGATTTTTTCTTGGTTATGGGGCCCACAAGGTCTGGTCGGGTTTGCGGGTTGCAGATACAAGCGACAGGTGCAGGAGATTGTTGAGGCTTGAATTCGTGCAGGTTTGCAAAACTTAGGGATCCCGTAAGTACCTTCTACAGAGCCCGAATACCCGCAATAGGACCTACATAGACCCCAGAAGCCCCAAACCGTAACCCCAAACCCTACTAGGGCCTAGGCAGCCGCCAAGAGCTCCATGCCACAGATTTTCCGCTGGATCATGGTTGGCCATGGGCAAACAGCAAGCTTGCAATTCCCCTTAGAGTTTAGTGTCCAGGGTCTAGGGTTAAGGATTGTTTAAGATATATAGAGGTCATGGAAAACATGTGGCTTCGTGAGAAGGAACCAGTGCCTGATGCTAGGTGAAATCATGTCTATGGTCTCCTCAATCAGACACCGTGTATCTGCACTCACCAACTATGCATAAGGAAGCTTGCAGACGCCCACCGGCACCAAGAATGCAAATGCCAACCCATGTGATGAATCCCCGGTTCAGACCCAATGCCAACAAGACGTTCTTTACTGCCCCAGGCCACTCCTAAAACCCGGACCCTGAACCCGAGCCTGACTTTCAGGGTTCCGTGCAAATTGGGTGCAGGGCTTCACTCCTGTAATTGCAGGTTACCTAGCCACCTCGTTATATACTAACCTCCCCCTAAGGTTCTGCCTGAGCTAGCTGTACTTTGTCCCTGAATAAGCATGATTAAGAGGAAACCTTCGGGAAGAGAGCACAAGTGGGGCCCATATTCAGTTAAGATTTTGGATGTTCCCACCCCTAAACCGTTAAACGCCTAAACCCTAAACCCTTGGGGGGCAGAATCGGCCAGAACCCTAAACCCTAAACCCTAAACCCTAAGTGATAAAGTTGAGCACTGCCAACCCGCAAAGCTAGCGGAATCTACATCGAAGGACGTTTAAGGATCAGGACCCAGCCTATACCAGAGTTATATATACTAAAGGGAGTAAAATGGGAACCCCAAACAAGCAACCCCAACAATACAGTAGGAATGTAACAGGAATATAAGGAACATTGGTAGGTACATTCCTAGTATAGTCCTCCTAAATTCTTGGGTTCTCTGTTTTGGGGTTCCCATTAAACCCTTATCAAGGGCATGGTCTTCCTACAATTCCAATATTTGGAGACTGCTATTGGGTGGGGTCAGAGTCCAAGCCGCAGGGTTCCTCAGGATTTGGACCTTTTTTGCTCAAAGCAGCCTAGGGCTCACCATTATCATTTTCAATGATGAAGACTGTTATTCGCGCAAGCGCCGAATCAACCGAAATCGAACGCACTGGAGCCGCAACAACCAAAAGAAAAACAAAAAGTCTCACCTTGAACCGTGTGACCCGAAAACATGTCAAGAACCGCCATGCGGTACGAAGGGTTTGGAGCCGTGGCTGTGCGGTAGGCCTGGTGACCCTCTATTGGATTCGATTTGGGCCCATATTATGCCCTGCAATGCAGAATCAAATGGACAAGAAAATGGAAAACTAAATTCAAACCGGGATTGTGTAGGGGTTTAAAGGTGTACACATAGGGGTCCCTGAGTTATAGTTGTCCTACAGGGTAGGTAGTCGGGCAGTGCTATGGTTCATACTAATTCTGCATGACCTGCGTGGAATACCCATAACCAATCCGCAAGGAAGGGACTTAAATCCTAAACCCAAAACCCTAAACCCTTTGGGTCATGCAGGATTTTTAGTATCGCTTGCAAACCGAAGCTGCTCTTTGGGATGCGCTAAGCAAGGAGACGCCTAGCCTGAAGTCCTACTTGGAGGCTCATGGGACTTAGTAACTACTTACAAGTGGGTTTATAACTTATAACCCTACTTATATCGCCCTCAAGTGGCCCTATAGGACATATCCTAATTATAGGTAGGGTTATATAATCCCAGCTGCTAGTAGTTACCAAGTCCCATGAACCTCCAAGTACAGATTAGCAGCTTCACGGTGGAAAAACCAAGCTAGATGGAATCGCTCTAGACATGACGCATGTCGGAAGCCTACATCCACAAACTTTGGGATCCGTTGAAACCCCCAACCCTAAGACCTACCTGAAGCCCTAGAATCATGACCTGTTTGATTTTCATGGTTTTGGGCCATTATCTTTATACTTTTGAGGTCCAGGTACAAGCCCCAAACTCCCTAAACGTGATGGAAGTCTTGGCTCTTGATTCCCTAGCTTTCCTTGCAAGATTCTTGCCAAGAGCCCCAGAATAATGGTGTATTGAACATTTGTTGGGCGTTTGGGCCGCCATTCTGCCTACATGTGGGGTTTAGGTACCAGTTTCAGGAGTTCCTAAACTGATGAGCCTCAGAGGTTTAGGGCCAGGTGTTAGCGCGCATGAACCCGTACGCAACTGCACCCTAAATCCAAAGCTCATTCCATGCATTTGATGAGGCCCAGCGTTTTTTTAAGCTGCGAAGCGCCAGCGAGGACGTCTAGGATTTGTTCTCATGGGCTGTCACGGCCTTTTTGTAGGTCTTCAAGACCTCACCAAGCGCAAGCTGACATGTCTCTACATGTGCCTACTTGGAGGCTCATGACACTTGGTAACTACTTATAGCTTGGCCTATAACCCTATTTATACTCAGGGCATCTCCTATACGGCCATTTAGGGGGCTTATAAGTAGAGTCATTCGCCCAGCTCTAAGTAGTTTCTAAATCCCCTGAACCTCGGAGTATATAGTCTCTGTATAACTCCTTTCTCTCTTTCTTGGGGGAGAGGGGAGATGGCAACTTCAAACTTCGAAAGCTATCTATCTACTGTCTGGGTCCATAGACTGAGTTCTAGCACGCCTGCTGCCAAGTCTTAATTTTGAAAACAGGACCCATGCAGTGCATTCGAATCCATTCCCCCCAATATGAGCCATAATCTAAACTCCGTAAAGGGGTCATATAGGGAGTTTTCTAGGGGTTAGCAAGAGGGATACAGAGAGTTTAGACTATGGCTCATATGAACCACGCCCCTCTCAGTACTCTATAATCAATATTGCACATAAGTTATAGCACACCGCAACGGGAATCTTTTATAGAGGGAGAGTTCTTATGCTAGGGAGAGGAGATTGAAATCCTGCATGATCTTGTTCTACCAGGCCCTAAACCCTAAATCCTGTACCCTAAACCCTAAACCAGAATTCCCAGAGTATAAGGAGCCTGATGCCATGCGGATGTGTGATATCAACAGTAGCTTCTGGCCCTTCAAACACACGCTCATGTGCTGCTTTCCTGCGCGTTGCCGCTAAAAGACTTATGATGGCCCCTGTCCAAGGCACGATGATTCCTTGAAGTCCCCAAAACCCCAAACCCTAAACCCAGGAACCTCCAACCAGTTTAAGAATCGCCAATTCTCTGCGTATACTTTTCGGCTATAACCACTGTAAAACTCTTAGTAGTAATGTTAATGGTAAAATAGTAGTTGTAAGCATAGTAATAATATCAACAATGACCATCATAAGAATACTACCGATAATCGTAATGACAACAAGATTACTAGTAATTAGAGTAAAAATGGTGAACTCACCTGTGGAGGATGTAAGGGCTTACTTGGAGGTTCATGGGACGTAGTAGCTTAGTAACTACTTCTAACTGGGCTTATCACCCTACTTATAGCTAGGGAAACTCCTATAAGGCCACTTAGGGGGATTATAAATGTGGTTATAAACCCAGTTCTAAGTCTTTACTAAGTGCCATGAACCTCCAAATAGGGTTTAGGCTAGGTGTGACACCCTGAGCCTCCTGAATCGAAAAGCCCAACTTCCTGACGCCGAGCTCTACGTCACGTAACAAGGGTTTTGGGTTTAGGACTTATAGGGTTTAGGGTTACGTAATACAGGCCTAAGCCTGTAACTCAGCACCATTCATGAAGTAATCCTGTAAGCCCCATACTTCATATTCCTATTCGTCAAACCCTTAGCCTTCAACCTAGGGTTTAGGGCTTAGGTTTTAAGAGTTCAAGGCCTAGGATTAATTAAGGGTTGAAGGGTTCAGGGTTGAGGCTTTAGTTTTTACTGGTTTAGGTTTAAGGGTTGAGGGTGTACGCTTTTAGGTTAAGGGTGGCAAGCTCAGGGACAGGTGCCTCAGATTGTGTGACAGCTACCGTACCACACAGATGCAGCTATACGATCTTCTAAAGCAGTATGCCTTTTGGGATTTAGTTTTTTTGGCTCGAGGGTATGGGCTGGATCCCTTTTGAAAACCTTGACGCCTAATAGTGCAACTGTTGGTACTAAAAATCCTGCCTGAACTTATTACACTATAATACCTTAATTGCTAGGGTTTAGGGTACTTAGGGTCATGCAGGATTTTGGTATCCACCGTAGTGCTCGGCATAAGCAGGGGCGCTACCCGAATCGTACGAAACTGTTTGGAGAATCTCTCAGGAACCCAGGATGAAAAATGCAACATTTCGGCTTTAGGGTTTAGGGTTTAGGCTTTCCACATAGTTCAGATACTTCCGCCATGCCCCTTATACATGTAGACATATACACACACATTTCACCCCAAAGCCCTCGGAAACTGTTATAGCAAACCTGGTTAAGCCCAAAAACCTAAGGCCTGAACTAAACCCTAAATCGACCCTGTGCCCTATCTAGGTTCCCCAGTACCCCCTTACAATAAGGGTACCCTTTTCCTAATAATTAGCTTTAGTAAGGAGATCCCAAAACAAAAAGAGAAAAAGTGTACTCGGGTACCTATAGTCCTCCTCAAGTAGAGAGAATATGGGGTATATGGGGACCTTATTATAATGTACCGTAAGCCATCTTCTATTTACTTACAGGGGACTATAGCTATTGAGACTCCGGCGTGATCGCAAACCGCCGAAATGTTGTCCAAGGCTCTTTCCACGGCGGCCTAAGCTCAAGAGACATAAGCCCTTAGACACTATATTAAGGGCTATATATACCCATATTATACGTATTATCCAACTGTTACTGAGGGGGGGCAGTACCCTAACTACTCCTTGAATCTTAGGTTATTAACGCAGGACCCTAAATCCTGCAAGTGCCTTAGGGTTTAAGCCTTAAGGTCCAGGGGTTTAGGATTGAGGCTCCAGAGTTAACGGTTTTCAGGTGAGAGGATCCATGCAGGGTGCACAGAGCTTTCGGGCACCTTGCAGTTGTTTAAGGGCTTTTGCGAATGAGGGTTGAGGGCTTCAGGCTTAAGATGGCGCCTCAAAAGGAATGCCAATTCATCATTGTGATTTCTTGGGGGCCGGGGCCGTCACACTTCGAATGCGGGCCCTGAGACCTCATGCGTACATAAAACGCAGCCCGAAATCCTTTGGGGGGGGCTGCGGCGGGTGTGTGCTGTGTAGGGAACTGGTTCAGGAACCTTTGACTGAACCCAAATGAGCTATAGTCTAAACTCCTAGCATGCCCCGTGGTAACCCCTGTAATACAGTAGTCCCTTCTATAATCCTTTGTATAACCACCTTTCTCGAGTTAAGGCTATAGCTCACATAGTTTTGCTATTTTTCTAACCTGCTCTCTGCTTTTTTCAGCTCGGGACTCCACACCAGCTTGCTGGCTTGCGAGGGAAAGTCCCAGATAGCTGACGTTGATGGGGACTCAACAGGAGGGATGCAAGAAGCTACATAGGCCCTCATGCCCTACCTATAAACCCTGAACCATAAACCCTGAGCCCTGACCTTAAGCCCTAAACCAAACCAAGCTACATCTGTCGTGGTCCCTGGATGGACCTGCACCCGAACGTTCATCTGCGGCTCCGATGGGTGGGGAACCTGAGACCAGCACTTTCGGTAACAGAAAGAGTTGCAATCGTGGTGGTGGTTGTGGTCATTGTTGCGGTGCCGGTGCTGGTGCGGATGCTCGTGCGGGCGGATGCTGGTGCGTGTGCTGGTGCCTGTGCTGGTGCCTGTGACTACGCCTGCACCTGCACCTGCGTTTGCGCTGGCGGCGTCGGCAGCGGTGGTGGTGCTGGTGCTGCTGCTGCTGGCTGCAGCGGCGGCGGTTGTGGTGGCTACGGCGGTACTGGCGCTGGTGGCGCTCGTTTGGCGCTCATCCTACTTAATTAAATTGGAAGCAGGAAGCTGATAAGTCACAAGAAGGCATACCACTAAACAGTGAAGTTTTGCTGCCGTAGAAATTGAAAAGCTTAGGCGCAGTGTATCCAGCAAACTCGACGTCCGGATCCTTCATCAGCATGTACCGCAGTGCGTTCCCCAAGGTGTGATCTTCCCCGGTGAACTGATACCTGGGAGGACGACAAGCTCGAGTTTGGGGACCCAGGCCTTTCCGGTTGATGTTGAGTTCAGTGCGCAAAGAAGATTGCCGAGATGCCTCTCTAGTCTCAACAAGGCAACACAAAACAGGACTGGGACATAGTTGAACTGTGGGTGTCATTATGAAGTACCCTTATTCAATTAGGTGGAAGTATACACAATAATGTAGCACGCTATTCCACAACATCCTTTCTTTGGATATTTTCGCTAAAGGAATCTCCCCAGAATCTGTGAATGATTGCAACATATGCCCTGCATGCAGCCGGCTCTTGAAGCTTTTGCCTGGTCAGGTATCATATGAGCTATAGTCTAAACTCGTAGTATCTCCCTTAGTATCCCTTAGCATAGTCCCCTATATCATGCCCTATATAGCCCCTTTTTGAGGAGTTTAGATGGTGGCTCATATTGTGCCGCCAAACACCAGGTACACCCTCAACCCTAAACCCTGGAAAAAAATTGGTCAGAAGGGCCAATAATGTTCGCAAGAGCTTTACCTGGCATCGCGCAAGCAGAGGTGAAGCTTTCGACCGTAGAAACCTCCTAACCCTCAACCCCAAAACATTATATTCTGCAATATATTATGATACAATATAACATAACATAATATATCACATATACTATGACAATATATGATGTTGATTGATATTGTAGAATATCATACAGGCCCTATTCTGAACAATCAGCAGGAAATAACCTGGGCTCAGCATGTCACTAGGTATACAGTGCTCATCAAGAAGATTTTCAAAAATTCCACCATGCTCGCTACACTTTCTAGGTCCTATATGTACTGTACTCTTGCTCAGGGACAAGTTTAGGTGCATCTAGGCTTAGCAACGGTTGGAGAGTGGATGCCAAGGTGCGTCACGTTGGTTGTGTCCTCCGCAGCCGTCTGCTTCGCCATCTGATGTACAGATCTGTTTCCTCGCTGGTACTCCCTGGATAAATGGTGATGAGATCAAAGGGGAGGGTGTCCAACACTGAGAGTACAAGCACTAAACCCTACACCCTGAATCCTATAAACGTCTCAGGTGTAACTGAACCTATCATCCAAGGTAGTTGGCACTTGATGGTGCTAGTACTTGCCACCCGTAGCATGCTGCTTGAGCAGTAATTCGAACTCAAGCGACGAAGAGGTTTGGGCTTTAGGGTTTAGGTGCAGAAGTACAGAACCCTAAGCCTTACAGAGGCAACATGAAGCCTCGCTCCACAGCAAGCTGAAGCAGCAAGGCAACACCACTTAGGACCCCCAAAGCATCGGAATTCCGGGGCTATAAGATGCGCCTAATCTTTAAGCCCTAAACTCTACGCCCCAAGCCCTAACCCTTAACCCCATGTGTCTCCAAAATTAGGGGAATCCCTATACGGGCTAAATTTTGTATATCAGGGTCTTCTTCTGGCCCATGCAGTGTTCAAGGCCTTTGGCTTTTTTCGCGTTTTCTGGGTTTTAGGGTTTACCCTAAACC